>JAXIVJ010016061.1:0-15000 GCA_036785665.1 Chirona hameri
CTCCAAGGCGCGCCACACAATGGCGGCCAGGGTCGTCCGGGCGGGCGCAGAACGGCCACGCACCCCAGCGAGCGCAGCCGCCGCGGTTCGAGGTGTGAACAAAGCCAGGTTGGCGGCGCCTTGCGTTGGCGATAGAGCTGACGGTGTGTCGGGGCGGGCCGAGTGACTTTCTCTGTGCCAGCAGCGCCGGGAGCTCGGCAGGGCCGTATGATAGAGCTGGGCCAAACGCGGCGTCTGATCGCACCGGGGCAGGTCGGCACGGACGAGTGCTGCTGGTTTGGGGCAGGTCAGGATAACGGCAGCCGGCAGGTGCGATGATGGCAGTTAGGACGTCCTCGGTCTCTGAATATCTGATAACCACCGCTCCCTGCAGCGTGGGTATCACCCCGACCCCAATTAATGGACAGGGTATAATTCGATCATCGAAAATGATTCGAAACCACCACTGGTTATAAACATCGCTTTTTTGACCACTTTGTTATCAAAGTGGCCTAAACACCACCGTGTCAGCGTGGCCTTATAGTAATGACTTCTATCAGCGCTGCTATATCCATACTGATAGGAGCTGATCACTGATGTGACTTGGTAGAGTTATCTCACTGATACCGGGAGTCTGTTGATTAGAAACGTCAACTTCCGGCCACAAGTTGGAAAGATTATGCGTAATAAGTACTTTTCTAGTCACCGAAGTTGAAATATATCTACAGGAAATAACAAGACCACGAGCCAAATATGGAAGAACTTTCATTAACAAATACTGAATGTGGTGTCTTCATGTAGGAACGTAGTTAGTTCGTACGGTTCGTACTTGGAATGCTGCTGTTGGAAATTATTTAATCTTTTTACTGCAAATGTGGATTAGAGCCCTTAAATTATAACAATGTTTTAAAGAATCTGTTGCGATGCGAATTATCGTTTGGATATGGTTATTGCTTATTAGTATCCACTATACCTACATTTAAGATAATTTTAGACTGAAAACACGGAAATGATCATGTGAGGCTGTGAAAATATATTCTGAATCAGGGCTACTAGAGAATTTATAATAATGGAGAATGGTTGTGAATAGGACCAACCATTGGAAATTAAATGGAGACATCTGGTGATGATTTTTAGCCGAATTGTAATGTCAAAACGCATAGGGATATCTGACATGGTCAAGTCTCTGTTGTTTCAATCATGTCTGTGATCGGTATCTAGTGTTGTTATTGCGGGTGTAATATTATAAATGCCACACATTTTAATTACCTATTGTTGCAGGGCTAGTTAATCAAGGCTTCAACAATCCAACAGCATTCAAGGCCAGGCAAATGAAACCAGTGGATACAATATTTACTTATAGTGTGATTTCCGGAAATCAAATGGAAAGCCAACGTCTTACGCTTACATCAATGCAATGATTCATTTATTAAAATCATAGTTTCCATGTGTGTGTATAGCTCTCCTGTACTCCACTTGCATGGCAGCTTGTGTTGCATTAGGGTAGGATTGGACGCTAGTCATTTCCTTTTGGTCGAATCGCTAGCTTGTCATGGTAATTGTTACGTCGCCTGTACTGGTTGCTAACATTAATCTTGAAACAATTTATAAATGAATTATATTATTCAATCATCATGTTCAAATTTGCTTCCCTGTGAGGACCATATTTGCTGAATACTAGCTTGAGCTTTCAGCCGTGGACGTACAATCTTCCACTACAAAATGGCAGCCTTATTCTAAAGAACGCTGCACGAAGCCTGCCTGGGTGGAGTCCTAATTTCCGTCTTGCGGTTCGCTGCCTTGTCCTTCATTTCGGAGAAAAGCCAAAGAAGCCTAATAAAATGTTAGCAACCTTTCTATTGCATTGTGATTGTATGATAATCACTCCATTTGTTTGCATCAATGTCCTCGAAAGCCCAGCCTCGACGCTCTCTGCTGGCCGCAAAAGGCACGGCCGGCGTCTGCGGAGTCGGGGTAGGGGGGGGGGGGGGCAGCCCGGCTGGAGGACTGCGGAGTCGGGGTGGGGTGGGGTGGGGGGGGGGGGGGGGGCAGCCCGACTGGAGGACTGCGGCGTAGTTGTATGTATCGGGTGGACGGCAGACGGCCAGACCACGTGACCTGTGTAGCCGCACACCCACCGCGCCGGGACCGGTCCTGACGCGCGGCCCCCGTCCCGCTCTCGGAATGAACTGCGCTGCACAACACCGACTACTTACCGGCATAGGTGGCACCGGGAATACCGGGATAGGTGGTATAGTTTCCGCTGCAGCTGGCGGCTCTGGAGATGACCAGACGCACTGAATGAATCACTCACGGTTCCCCCGCCGCCAATACGTGAGAAGTTCACAGATGCGTGTTTAAAGCAAGTTAAAGGGAAATATTGACCTTTTGATTTATTTTATGTATTATCTTATCACACATGTATGATATCAAATTGATCGCGTCTCAATTTAAAAGTGAAATAATAACTTTTTCTATTTCGCTAATTACATTTTGGGAAATTCAAATATATGTACCTATACACTGAAAAAAAATGACACCCGTACGACCGTCAAAAAGTCCGCCCCAGAGGGGTGTTTTGTAACATCTCCTAGAGTATCGAACACTAAAAAACGGTGTAAAAAGAGTCAGAATCTACAAAATGGTGTCTGACACCTTCTCAACGGAGTCCTGACTCCTTCAAGAGAGTCGTGATTTTCTTGAGGGAGTCAGGACTCCCGTTGATAAGGTGACAGACACCCACGCTGGTCCCAGAAAACACCATTTTGTAGAGTCTGCCTCTTTTTTGACACCGTTTTTTAGTGTTCGATACCCTAAGGAGGTGTTGCAAAACACCCATCTGGGGCGGACATTTTTACGGTGTGCCAATCCGCGTACGGGTGTCATTTTTGCAGTGTACTTGCACATATATGGCGACGAACGGCATGGTCCTTCTCTATATCTGGCGTGACATATCTGACGCTTTTCTTTCTTTTGAAGGCATTGTTGAAGGCATTGTTCTTTTGAAGGCAAACAAATCGCCGACACTAAATAGGTCGCCGTTGGGTGCATATATGAACCTCCGTTTGTATTGCCACTTCTTCGATTGTTTGTTCATTGTTTTTTTAATCGTTTTTTTTATCGATAAACTAAAGCATTGTATTATATACAGCCAGAGACAAAACTATACAAAACTCCTAGTGTTGAAAATAAATAAACCATTATGACAATTGTTTTATAAAAAATTGATGGATCGCAGCCACTAATTAAGCCGTCGTTGGGTGCATAAGTTAACTGCTAATTCGGTTACCTTTTTATTCAATGTTTGTTGATTGTTAGGATAGTATGACACATAAGCACAATCTTATCATGTGCCTGTGCCTGTGCAAGACATATTTTGCATACAATTTCATCAAAAAGCAATACCGGATTTTGATGAGGACCGAAATTCGTTACAAAGTACTTTAGAGTAACGGTCGTTAGAAGTGTGGAACGCTTACCAACTTTAACTTGAAATATCTATCGCAATCAATTTTTATATGCAAAATGCGATCAATTTACAATATATTTTGGCCTTGTCTGTCGATTTCAAGTGTCCATTTTTGTGGGAAAAGGTCAATATTTCATATCACTAAGGAATGTCCATCTTCAATGCCTCTTTTACTATAAGAAAATTGTCTCATTAATAAACGTGCAACTTTATATATTTATTTTGTTTAAAACTTGCATTAAACTTGCTAACACGGACATAGCTTTACTGTTACAAATTGTTCACCTTTCGACACTTCATCATACTCACAAACACGTTTCACGTTTGGTTGAAAAATAGACAAAGCTGAATAAGCTGAATTGATCATTTTAGCACAATTTTGGACAAAGCTGAATAAATTAAGCCTTGAATCGCATGCCTGGAACCGAACATACGGGTTATCAACTTTGCGAGCATCCACCTCGGGCCGACGGAGCCGGAGGAGAGGCGTCAGAGCGTCGGGCCGACGGAGCCGGAGGAGAGGCGTCAGAGCGCCGGGCCGACGGAGCCGGAGGAGAGGCGTCAGAGCGGCGGGCCGACGGAGCCGAAGGAGAGGCGTCAGAGCGTCGGGCCGACGGAGCCGGAGGAGAGGCGTCAGAGCGCCGGGCCGACGGAGCCGGAGGAGAGGCGTCAGAGCGCCGGGCCGACGGAGCCGGAGGAGAGGCGTCAGAGCGTCGGGCCGACGGAGCCGGAGGAGAGGCGTCAGAGCGCCGGCCGACGGAGCCGGAGGAGAGGCGTCAGAGCGCCGGGCCGACGGAGCCGGAGGAGAGGCGTCAGAGCGTCGGGCCGACGGAGCCGGAGGAGAGGCGTCAGAGCGTCAGAGCGCGGGGCCGACGGAGCCGGAGGAGAGGCGTCAGAGCGCCGGGCCGACGGAGCCGGAGGAGAGGCGTCAGAGCGCCGGGCCGACGGAGCCGGAGGAGAGGCGTCAGAGCGCCGGGTCGACGGAGCTGGAGGAGAGGCGTCAGAGCGTCAGAGCGCGGGGCCGACGGAGCCGGAGGAGAGGCGTCAGAGCGTCAGAGCGCCGGGCCGACGGAGCCGGAGGAGAGGCGTCAGAGCGGCGGGCCGACGGAGCCGGAGGAGAGGCGTCAGAGCGTCGGGCCGACGGAGCCGGAGGAGAGACGTCAGAGCGCCGGGCCGACGGAGCCGGAGGAGAGGCGTCAGAGCGTCGGGCCGACGGAGCCGGAGGAGAGGCGTCAGAGCGTCGGGCCAACGGAGCCAGAGGAGAGGCGTCAGAGCGCCGGGCCGACGGAGCCGGAGGAGAGGCGTCAGAGCGTCGGGCCGACGGAGCCGGAGGAGAGGCGTCAGAGCGTCAGAGCGCCGGGCCGACGGAGCCGGAGGAGAGGCGTCAGAGCGGCGGGCCGACGGAGCCGGAGGAGAGGCGTCAGAGCGTCGGGCCGACGGAGCCGGAGGAGAGGCGTCAGGGCGGCGGGCCGACGGAGCCGGAGGAGAGGCGTCAGAGCGTCGGGCCGACGGAGCCGGAGGAGAGGCGTCAGAGCGTCGGGCCGACGGAGCCGGAGGAGAGGCGTCAGAGCGTCGGGCCGACGGAGCCGGAGGAGAGGCGTCAGAGCGTCGGGCCAACGGAGCCAGAGGAGAGGCGTCAGAGCGCCGGGCCGACGGAGCCGGAGGAGAGGCGTCAGAGCGTCGGGTCGACGGAGCCGGAGGAGAGGCGTCAGAGCGTCGGGCCGACGGAGCCGGAGGAGAGGCGTCAGAGCGTCGGGCCGACGGGTCGACGGAGCTGGAGGAGAGGCGTCAGAGCGTCAGAGCGCGGGGTCGACGGAGCCGGAGGAGAGGCGTCAGAGCGGCGGGCCGACGGAGCCGGAGGAGAGGCGTCAGAGCGCCGGGCCGACGGAGCCGGAGGAGAGGCGTCAGAGCGCCGGGCCGACGGAGCCGGAGGAGAGGCGTCAGAGCGCCGGGCCGACGGAGCCGGAGGAGAGGCGTCAGAGCGTCGGGCCGACGGAGCCGGAGGAGAGGCGTCAGAGTGTCGGGCCAACGGAGCCAGATGAGAGGCGTCAGAGCGCCGGGCCGACGGAGCCGGAGGAGAGGCGTCAGAGCGTCGGGCCGACGGAGCCGGAGGAGAGGCGTCAGAGCGTCGGGCCGACGGGTCGACGGAGCTGGAGGAGAGGCGTCAGAGCGTCAGAGCGCGGGGCCGACGGAGCCGGAGGAGAGGCGTCAGAGCGTCGGGCCGACGGAGCCGGAGGAGAGGCGTCAGAGCGCCGGGCCGACGGAGCCGGAGGAGAGGCGTCAGAGCGCCGGGCCGACGGAGCCGGAAGAGAGGCGTCAGAGCGCCGGGCCGACGGAGGCGGAGGAGAGGCGTCAGAGCGCCGGGTCGACGGAGCCGGAGGAGAGGCGTCAGGGCGTCGGGCCGACGGAGCCGGAGGAGAGGCGTCAGGGCGTCAGAGCGTCGGGCCGACGGAGCCGGAGGAGAGGCGTCAGGGCGTCGGGCCGACGGAGCCGGAGGAGAGGCGTCAGAGCGCCGGGTCGACGGAGCCGGAGGAGAGGCGTCAGGGCGTCGGGCCGACGGAGCCGGAGGAGAGGCGTCAGAGCGTCAGAGCGCGGGGCCGACGGAGCCGGAGGAGAGGCGTCAGAGCGTCGGGCCGACGGAGCCGGAGGAGAGGCGTCAGAGCGCCGGGCCGACGGAGCCGGAGGAGAGGCGTCAGAGCGCCGGGCCGACGGAGCCGGAAGAGAGGCATCAGAGCGCCGGGCCGACGGAGCCGGAGGAGAGGCGTCAGAGCGCCGGGTCGACGGAGCCGGAGGAGAGGCGTCAGGGCGTCGGGCCGACGGAGCCGGAGGAGAGGCGTCAGGGCGTCAGAGCGTCGGGCCGACGGAGCCGGAGGAGAGGCGTCAGGGCGTCGGGCCGACGGAGCCGTAGGAGAGGCGTCAGAGCGCCGGGTCGACGGAGCCGGAGGAGAGGCGTCAGGGCGTCGGGCCGACGGAGCCGGAGGAGAGGCGTCAGAGCGTCAGAGCGCGGGGCCGATCAGGGCGTCGGGCCGACGGAGCCGGAGGAGAGGCGTCAGAGCGTCAGAGCGCGGGGCCGACGGAGCCGGAGGAGAGGCGTCAGAGCGTCGGGCCGACGGAGCCGGAGGAGAGGCGTCAGAGCGCCGGGCCGACGGAGCCGGAGGAGAGGCGTCAGAGCGCCGGGCCGACGGAGCCGGAAGAGAGGCGTCAGAGCGCCGGGCCGACGGAGCCGGAGGAGAGGCGTCAGAGCGCCGGGTCGACGGAGCCGGAGGAGAGGCGTCAGGGCGTCGGGCCGACGGAGCCGGAGGAGAGGCGTCAGGGCGTCAGAGCGTCGGGCCGACGGAGCCGGAGGAGAGGCGTCAGGGCGTCGGGCCGACGGAGCCGGAGGAGAGGCGTCAGAGCGCCGGGTCGACGGAGCCGGAGGAGAGGCGTCAGGGCGTCGGGCCGACGGAGCCGGAGGAGAGGCGTCAGAGCGTCAGAGCGCGGGGCCGACGGAGCCGGAGGAGAGGCGTCAGGGCGTCGGGCCGACGGAGCCGGAGGAGAGGCGTCAGGGCGTCGGGCCGACGGAGCCGGAGGAGAGGCGTCAGGGCGTCGGGCCGACGGAGCCGGAGGAGAGACGTCAGAGCGCCGGGCCGACGGAGCCGGAGGAGAGGCGTCAGAGCGTCGGGCCGACGGAGCCGGAGGAGAGGCGTCAGAGCGCCGGGTCGACGGAGCCGGAGGAGAGGCGTCAGAGCGCGGGGCCGACGGAGCCGGAGGAGAGGCGTCAGAGCGTCAGAGCGCGGGGCCGACGGAGCCGGAGGAGAGGCGTCAGGGCGTCGGGCCGACGGAGCCGGAGGAGAGGCGTCAGGGCGTCGGGCCGACGGAGCCGGAGGAGAGGCGTCAGGGCGTCGGGCCGACGGAGCCGGAGGAGAGGCGTCAGGGCGTCGGGCCGACGGAGCCGGAGGAGAGGCGTCAGAGCGCCGGGTCGACGGAGCCGCAGACCGGACGGGGGTGGGGGTGGGGGAGGGGGGTCGGTACAGGATGCAGCCCTTGCTGATAGGTGCGCCGGTCACTGCAGTGCATTGTGCAATGTCACGTCTGTTCATCTCAACACACCCTGCACTGTCTGGTGCCATGGATATTCGGTAGCATGGCTAGTTTGTCTGACGGCGCAGACCTGTGTGGACAATGACAAATGTTTTCTTGAAAAGTTTGATTAGGGGATTATTTAACAGTATTGTTAGATGGCTAACAAAATTACAAACAAGATAAAAGTATCAACAGGCTAACCACTGGAGAAGTTATAAGCATTATTTAAAGAAATATTTTGGTATTTCACTGTGAATATACGATGTGTCAATTTCCATGCGCTTACATTGAACGGCTCCCATATGCAATGCACAAATATTTACAGGGTTAATACACGCATCACTTGCCATGCATTGACCTAATATTGTTCAACCGAACTAGCCAAGATAACCTATCATATGTTGAAGGGAGAACGGACAGCTTCCCACCGTCTCTGTAGCAAATGTTATCTAGAATATCACCCTGAAACAACCTACAAATGTATCATCTCACTTTGTTTTGTCAGTTTCTGAGGCAGATTTATTTGAAGATGCCCCTTGCTTCTGATATCGTTGTGTCAGTTTCTGAGGCATATTTATTTGAAGATTCCCTTTGCTCCTGATATCGTTGTGTCAGTTTCTGAGGCAGATTTATTTGAAGATTCCCTTTGCTCCTGATATCGTTGTGTCAGTTTCCGAGGCAGATTTATTTGAAGAGTCCCTTTGCTCCTGACTTTCGTCTACAAAGTGCTGTTTCAGAAACTTACTACATGAACTACATTTTTTGTTTAAATACAGTTACATTCAGACACTGACAGAGGGCTCCGACTTTACACCGAAACATATTTCTATTGAGTTCGGTGATCGGTAAATGTCAGCCATCCTTCCTGATATGCAAGGTCTTTGTTATCGTTAAAAATATATGAACTTCTGCCATCGCTCAACTCCATGGGGCCATGGTGGAATGCCGCCTAGCATGTGGCGTTTGAGGGTTCGAATACTATCACTCAACATTGAACGACTGTTTTTACTTTTACTGATAAACGACTGATGCACGAACTGAAAATGGGTCACACCCTAACGAAAAATATTCGTCCTTCATTAAGCCTCGACCTTTGTCTTTCTTATTTCATCGTTATCCTCGTTGACTTAAAATCCTGTCGACTTTTGCCGCATTAGATCTGCATCCGCATTCCCCTGGCTACCTTTCCTTTTCCTCTTTACCATTTACACTAAATCAAAATGCCAAAATGCAAACCGAAGCGGTCAAACTACTAGCTGTAGCTGTCATAAAAATGGGATGAAGTATGGTGTCGATCATTTCTCCGCCGTCGCATACTTGCAATTCAGATAACAAAAAGGCTTGCACTTCGATGTTTTATATGGTGGTATAATGTATATGGTTATAAAGCTCGCGGTACGCGTAATCCACATGAATAGTTAATTTTTAATATTTCCTCTTTGCATAACATTGTATTTAAGGAAATCAAATAAATGGCTACGATAGCTGTGGAGAAGTTTTGTACACGATTGATATGACATCGACTTGGCAACTGTGACGGTGACAGGTGGGCGTCATGAGGGCGTGATGACCTTATAGTGATTTGGATGTATTGCGGATAGTAAACGAGACGAGTAAACGATTTGACACGCGTGCTTACACTATCGCACTAAAGTCACGCCATTGTCGTTTTGAGCACGAGTTTTTATCTTTTATGCGTCATTTGTCTCAGTTAGTCACAAGACAGCGCTGGCGGTGACGTTGTATCAGGCTGACAAGGACCCCTGCTTGGTCACCTGAGTCACTGCACACCTGGCGGCTGAGCCGGTCTGCTCTGACCGGGAACTTAACATGGGTGGGCCGGAGGAGCAGATTACGGACAGGTGGGCCGGCACAACGGAGCATTTCTGCTGATATACCATAAACCGCTGCGGCTACAGCCGCTTTTCTCAGGATGCTTAGATTTGTCTCATTTTTAGAAGTGCTTAGTGTAAGTTCTCCGTTGAGATGGGAAGCATACACTACGGTATATGTTATGTGAATAGATTTAGCGCACATATTTCCATATTTTGTATATTTTATTTAATATCTGGGCTCGTAATAATCCTTGTTTGCTGCTTGATTGTCAAGTGAATTGATGATTAATATTCTCTAGCAAAGAAACACCATACCAAAACGGAAATATTTAGGAGAAGGTCAAAAGGTGAAGTGCCTTTGACTTTTAGTGGCATCGATGCTGTCAATCAAGAAAATAAATAAACATATGATGCTGTCGGGGAAATGTCACGGTGTTCAAGTCTCGAAAAAGTGCTTTCTGCACACTTGCTGAAAAGTGGTTTCTGAAAAGTACCTTCTGGTCTGGAGCGACCCGCCTGAAGTCAGTGCTCTTGTGTTAGGTCTGCCCGCTGTGATACACTATCAAGTTTTAGTCTCCGGTGACCACAATAGTCATCCCTATACCGGCTGTCACCCAAGCTCGCCTTTTTGTCGCCTCACAGCCGAGACTGCCGCCCGCCAGCGAGCTGAATCAACTGGCGTCTCAATTCAATTGAAAGTCAAGTCGGTCCATTCACTCGAGCCCCGACCGGAAGGCGTCGGTTTCCTGTGGACGCTCCAGCGGCGTCAGCGCCGGGAGACGGGCGGATGCTGCAGTATCAAAGACGGGAGACGGGCGGAGACAGAGACGGGCGACGGGCGGAGACAGAGACGGAGACGGAGACGGGCGGAGACAGAGACGGGAGACGGGCGGAGACAGAGACGGGAGACGGGCGGAGACAGAGACGGGAGACGGGCGGAGACAGAGACGGAGACGGGCGGAGACAGAGACGGAGACGGACGGACGCTGCAGTATCAGAGACGGGAGACGGGCGGAGACAGAGACAGATACGGGAGACGGGCGGAGACAGAGACGGGAGACGGGCGGAGACAGAGACGGGAGACGGGCGGAGACAGAGACGGGATACGGGCGGAGACAGAGACGGGAGACGGGCGGAGACAGAGACGGATACGGGCGGAGACAGAGACGGGAGACGGGCGGAGACAGATACGGAGACGGGCGGAGACAGAGACGGGCGGAGACAGAGACGGGAGGAGACAGAGACGGGAGACGGGCGGAGACAGAGACGGAGACGGGCGCAGACTGCAGACAGTACAAGTGGAGCTTTTCCAAAAAAGTTGGTGGTGCAAAATGGTGGTTCAGGAGAGCTGGAAATCCCTTTTCCAACTTGGTTAGTTCATAGGAATCTAAGCAAAACGTGGTGGTGCAAAGTACAATGTTGGTGGAGTCAAAGAAATAAGCGGTCCCGCCAACGGCCTAGAAAACTCCGCCCATGGTGCCGGACGGAGACGCGGCGGAGGCGGCGGACGCTGTGGACGCTGTGCAGCGTCGGATCGCGTTACAGGCGCCGCGTGGATCATGCACACGTTCCGGTCGCGATGGCGATAAATGTCGCCTCCAGTGTACATACGAAAAGTAGCCGGCCGGCGGGATGCGCCGCGAATACTGATCAGACCACAAGTCAGCCGTTCCGTCAGACCTGGTCGAGGCGAGCCGCTCGGTTTGGCCCGGCTGGCGCGTGGACAGTGGGGGCGTCGCCGTCTCCGGCAGACATATGCGGCGATTGTTGCGCCTCGCGCCGCCGACGGGCCGCCGACCGTCCGATGATCGATGATGAGAAGTCCGGGCTGCGATGTGGCGCGGCCATATACAGAGGCGGGCAGTGTCCGTGCAGAGCGTCATTAAGCAGGTGGATGCGGCACTTTGAGACGGCTTAGCCAGGGAGGGGCGACAGAGCGTCAGTCGCGCCCGCGTACCGTCACTGCAGAACAAATCGGCGGCCCAGGGAGGAGGCGACTCGGGTGACCGCCGTATACAGCCGCTCCCATGGCCAGCTGGTGGCGCTACATCCGCTGTCTGGCTGAGTTGGCGCCGCTGACGACGCCGCTGTTGTCGCTTCTACTATTCTTGCATCAATTGGATACACTACTCTCGTTATTGTTATTGTTGCCGGCAGCGCTGCTGCTGCTGCTGCTGCTGCTGCTGCTGCTGCTGCTGCTGCTGACGATATCGTTGCCGCTGCTTGTGCCCCTCCTCCAGAGTCAGTATCCACCAATCCCCTGCTCGCCATGCCTGCTGCAGACACCATGGAACTGCAGCAACATGTTCATCCGGCTGGGCGCGGCCAAGTGGATGCTCTGCACCATCGAGGAGGTCATTGCGAGCGTCGACAGGTTATCCTGCTGAAGTAGCTACTGAAGAGGCCCGCTATTCACCTCCTTCTGCGCAGCTGTGCGAGACAGTTGACTGGCAGTCCGTGGGCCGGCAAGCAGTAACAATGGCCGTGCCGTGCCGTGACGCGCCGTGACGTGACATGACGTTACGTACCGTGCCGTGACGTGCCGCACCGTGCCGTGACGTACCGTGACGTGACGTGACGTGACGTGACGTGACGTGACGGGACGTACCGTGACGTGACGCGCCGTGACGCGCCGTGACGTGAGGCCTTCCGTCCGGCCTGCACCGTGGGTCGGTGTCGTACTGCCTTTATCTGAGGACTGACAGACGTGACGTGACGTGACGTGACGCGCCGTGACGTGACGCACCGTGACGTGAGGCCTTCCGTCCGGCCTGCACTGTGGGTCGGTGTCGTACTGCCTTTCTCTGAGGACTGACAGACGTGACGTGACGTGACGTGACGTGACGTGACGTGACGCGCCGTGACGTGACGTGACGCCTTCCGTCCGGCCTGCACCGTGGGTCGGTGTCGTACTGCCTTTCTCTGAGGACTGACAGACCTGACGTGACGTGACGTGACGTGCCGTGATGTGCCGGGCCTATGTACCGCCGTCTGTCCTGCCCCAGCACACACAGAGACAGGCCAATTAGGTGCCGACACACGGAGTTGACGCTGCGTGCCGCTGCATAGCCGGCAACACGTGCAACGCGCACGACCGGGGCAGTACTGCAGGCTAATTAATGTAGGGGGACGGTGGATGTAAGAGGTGACACACTTTTGGTGGGTCTTGATGCTTGGATGGAAGGATTGGCCTAAAATGCAGCTACATATTTTGAAATGCGAGACTATGATAGCATACATGTAAAATGCAACAAAATTGTGTTATTTATTCGTTTTGTTACACCCTTTCAGAGACTTCAAATAAATTACCTGCTTTCAGACTGGTTATTGATTCGACACTGATTGAATCGATTGGAATCGCTCAATCAAAATTCCTTGAAGCAACAAATAATTGATTCACCACCAGATCTTTTGATTCATGAATCGTGATTGAATCAAAACCCGCATCAAATCAAGGCTGATTGAATACAAAGATTGAACGATTCTTAACCATTCAAGTACAATGGTAAATTGTGCAAATACATGCAGTCCCAGTGGCTACATTTATTTAAACATATATAATATTGCTGTAACTATGTTTTAATGATCATATGTTTTATGTATGTTCAGACACATAGCCAGGATTTCGTCCAGGGGTGTGGGGGGGGGGGGGGGGGGTGCGCCTCGAAAAGGCCCCTTCCCGAACGTTGAAAGGGCCAAACAAAACGGATGAAAAAGCACGTTACAAGGATGGCAAATGCAGTATGACAGGTATGGCATGGGCCATACCAACTTTTAGGAGCTGAAGTTAGCAAACTGACATATCAGCTTTGGAACCAGCGACACTAATTTGGAATCAGCTATACCAACTTCGAATATTTTTCAGCTCAAGACCTGGAACTCTTAAACAAATTGCGCCGCGGAGCGCCGCGAAAATTTTGAGTCTTATGCCATGGATATACTTTATCATCAATGCCTCGCATTGCGTATGGTGCGGACCTCTAAAAATGCTATATTGTGCGTTTAAAAGTGTGGTAAAAAAGGGTGCTAAAGTGAACTATTTTGCCCAATTATATAGGAAAGTAGCAACATAACACATAAATGCGCCGAGAAACGGACCGTTTTTTATTTCGCCTATAATTTAATTTGTAATTAAATTGCGCCGCGGAGCGGCGCGAAAATTTTGAGTTGTATTCCCTGCACAACTGCATTCTTACTGTTGAAAGGCACAGGGTCCCTTCAGATCGTCTAGGGACCCTTCCGACCTTGTCAACGCCTTTCCGACCTGTTCAGGGACTCATCTGGGATCCGCGAAGCGAAATGACACGATGTGGAATGGGTGATATATATATATATATATATATATATATATATATATATATATATATATATATATATATATATATATATATATATATATATATATATATATATATATATATATATATATGTATGTATGTATGTATGTATGTATGTATGTATGTATGTATGTATGTATGTATGTATGTATGTATGTATATGTATGTATGTATGTATGTATGTATGTATGTATGTATGTATGTATGTATGTATGTATGTATGTATGTATGTATGTATGTATGTATGTATGTATGTATGTATGTATGTATGTATGTATGTATGTATGTATGTATGTATGTATGTATGTATGTATGTATGTATGTATGTATGTATGTATGTATGTATGTATGTATGTATGTATGTATGTATGTATGTATGTATGTATGTATGTATGTATGTATGTATGTATGTATGTATGTATGTATGTATGTATGTATGTATGTATGTATGTATGTATGTATGTATGTATGTATGTATGTATGTATGTATGTATGTATGTATGTATGTATGTATGTATGTATGTATGTATGTATGTATGTATGTATGTATGTATGTATGTATGTATGTATGTATGTATGTATGTATGTATGTATGTATGTATGTATGTATGTATGTATGTATGTATGTATGTATGTATGTATGTATGTATGTATGTATGTATGTATGTATGTATGTATGTATGTATGTATGTATGTATGTATGTATGTATGTATGTATGTATGTATGTATGTATACGTACGTACGTACGTACGTACGTACGTATGTATGTATGTATGTATGTATGTATGTATGTATGTATGTATGTATGTATGTATGTATGTATGTATGTATGTATGTATGTATGTATGTATGTATGTATGTATGTATGTATGTATGTAAGTATGTATGTACACACACTAGAGACGAGGTGGTTGCCGACTTCGACCGTTCGGGCCGAGAGAAGCTTTTTACTCGACTACCTAGGGTCAACGCTGGGTCAATGAGGCTCACACCAGTCACGTTGACTGAACTAAGGTGTGCTTTATTTTCACTACCCAACAAAGACTCTTCAGTAGAAGGCGACGTCCCAATCCAAATTTTAAAACTGACATTTGATGCAATTGGACGCTACCTTTTACGTATCATTAACACTAGCTTTGTCTCTGAAACCGTGCCCTCTGCCTGGAAAAGGGCGACCGTCATTCCTCTATTTAAAAGAGACGATCCATCTAAAGCATCAAATTTTAGACCTATCACGAAAGTTCCTGGTATATGCAAAGTAGTAGAAAAGTTAGTACAAAAACAGTTGACAAGCTACCTCCAGAGCCAAAATCTATT
>JAXIVJ010016061.1:20000-29942 GCA_036785665.1 Chirona hameri
TCGAATGGGCCCCCTGAAAACGTCGAATGGGCCCCTAGCCAGCACAGAGGGCAGGTCGAGAGGCCCTGGGCCCTGGGCAGGTCGAGAGGCCCCTGAGCATGTCAACAGGGTGACATAGCGGCCAACGCAGTCCCTTGCCAGGTCATAAGGGCCCCTGAGCAGGTTAGAGGGTCTCTGGACAGACCAGAGGGCCCCTGGGAAGTTAAAAGGGTCCCTGTGCAGGTCAGAGGGGCCCCTGACCAGACCGAAAGGGCCCCTATGTGGGTCAGAAGGGCCCCTGAACATGCCGAATGGGCCCCTAGTCAGCAAGGAGGGGCCCCAGGGCAGGTCGGAGGGCCCTCGGCGCATGTCGCAAGGCGACAAAGCAGCCAGCGCAATCCCTTGCCAGGTTGAAAAGGCCCCTTAGAAAGCTAGAGGGCCCCTGGAGAGACCAGAGGGCCCCTGGAAAGTTAAAAGGGCCTCTGTGCAGATCGGAGGGGCCCCTGACCAGACCGAAAGGACCAATGGGCGGGTAAGAAGGGCCCCTGAACATGCCGAATGGGCCCCTAGTCAGCAAGGAGGGGCCCCCGGGCAGGTCGGAGGGCCCTCGGCGCATGTCGCAAGGCGACAAAGCAGCCAGCGCAATCCCTTGCCAGGTTGAAAAGGCCCCTTAGAAAGCTAGAGGGCCCCTGGAGAGACCAGAGGGCCCCGGGAAAGTTAAAAGGGCCTCTGTGCAGATCGGAGGGGCCCCTGACCAGACCGAAAGGACCAATGGGCGGGTAAGAAGGGCCCCTGAACATGCCGAATTGACCCCTGGCCAGCACGGAGGGGCCCCAGGGTAGGTCGGAGGGCCCCTTGAGTATGTCGGCAGGGCGACAACGCAGCCAGCGCAGGCCGACCAGAAGAGTCGCTGGGCAGATCGGGGGGGGGGGGGGGGCTCCTGGGCAAGTCAGAGGGGCCCCTGGCCAGACCGAAAGGGTGCCTGGGCCGGTCGGAAGACCCCTTGAACATGTCGGATGAGTTCCTAGCCAGACTGGAGGGGCCCCTGGGCAGGTGGGAGGGGCCCCTGAGCAGGGGCGGCGTATTGCGGGAGCAGGGTACCCAAAATACCCCCAGTCGAAAATCCCGGGGGCATAAAGGCAATTTTTCCCCCTCCCCATATTTTGGCCTGCTCAATCTGGGGGAAAAATGACCCTCTCCCACCCCTCCCCAGGATTTTCAACTGGGGGGGGGGGGGGATTTAGGTACCCTGCGCCCCGCAATCCGCCGCCCCTACCCCTGAGCATGTCGGTAGGGCGACAAAACAGCCAGTGCAGTCCCTGGCCAAGTCGGAAGGACCTCTGAACAGGCCGAAGGGCCCCTTGACACACATGAGGGGCTTCTTGAAAGGTCAGAGGAGTCCCTGGTGAGACCGGAAGGGTCAAAGCACGTGGAGATCACAGATGAAGATTAGATACAAAGAGGACTTACTCCACAATACAAATATTAAAAGCGGAGCTTTCGGGTATATTATAATACCCTTCGTCAGGGTGCTACAATATACCCGAAAGCTCCGATTTTAATTTGTCCTGTAGAGTAAGCCCTCTTTGTATTATATATATCTCCCACTCTACATCATGTCTTTTCTCTTCGCGGATCCCAGATGAGTCCCTGAACAGGTCGGGAGGGCGTTGAAAAGGTCAGAGGGGCCCTAGACAATCTGAATGGACCTTGGGCCTTTCAACAGTAAGAATACAGTTGTACAGGGAATCAAACTCAAAATTTTCGCGCCGCTTTGCGGTGCAATTTAACTGCAAATTCAATTATATGCGGGTTAGGAAAAAAAACTCGGCCCGTTTCTCGGCGCATTTATGTGTTATGTTGCTACTTTCCTATGTAATTGGGCAAAATAGTTCACTTTAGCACCTTTTTACCGCACTTTTAAACGCACAACATAACAATTTTAGAGGTCCGCACCATACGCAATGCGACGCATTGATGAGAATGCATATCCAGGGCATAAGACTCAAAATGTTCGCGCCGCTCTGCGGCGCCATTTGTTTAAGAGTTCCAGGTATTAAGCATAAACAATATTCCAAGTTGGTACAGCTGATTCCAAATTGGTGTCGCTCGTTCCAAAGTTGATATGGCAGTTTGCTAACTCCAGCTCCTAAAAGTTGGTATGGCCCATGCCATACCTATCATACTGCATTTTCCATCCTTGTAACGTGCCCTTTCATCCGTTTTTTTTTTTTTTGGGGGGGGGGGGGGCTTTCAACGCTTGGAAAGGGGGCCCTTTCAACGCTCGGGAAGGGGCCCTTTCGAGGCGCCGCCCCCCCCCCCCCTCCCTGGACGAAATCCTGGTTACGTGCCTGTCCACGTGGCAGCGGCTGTTACGTGTCAAGCCAGGTAAAGCCAAGTCAAATCAAGTACTTATCATCTCTCTCTCTGTGTGTGTGTGTGTGTGTGTGTGTGTGTGTGTGTGTGTGTGTGTGTGTGTGTGTGTGTGTGTGTGTGTGTGTGTGTGTGTGTGTGTGTGTGTGTCTGTGTGTAGGGGGGGTCCAATTTTTGTCATGCAATACCGATAGTCGTAATGTTAAAAATTCCCATAAGTGTGAGGGCGACCCCCACTAGGTAGCGACAACCCTGGAGCTTGCACATTGTCTGTTTATGTAGTAATGACGCGCACGGCCGCTGTAAAATGTCATTGAAACATGTCATTTTGACATGTTTGGCATGAAACTGATACTCAAGATGTTCCCATCGGCGATTCTTGCCGACTCAGGTGAAATAATTAGGTACTTCGTGGGCCTTGCAGGGTCACCTGAGATCATCTGTGGTCATCAGCACTAATTTGCCCCTAACCCTCGACAGAATGGAGCCTTCAAATGTCATCATTGGATTTCTGGCGACAATGCCCGTGAGCTGATATGCAATATACCCCATTTAGGTTATTTGGTGACCTTGACCTGAGGTCAGTTTTTATTAATAGTTGAAAGAATAATGTCGGACTCAAATGTCAAGATGACATTTGAGTTAAAATGTCAAGATGGTCACCTCTATGGGGTTGCTGTGCATAACTTACGCAAATCTGTTTTTGTATTACGACTTACTTTCTATGGGCCAACCGGGACGGTAACCCGCACTTGTCCCCGGTCCGGGATGGATCGTGGCGACGTCCCGGTTGGCCAGGCGGGCTGCCCCGAAATAATAGGACATTGCAAGCAAGTGCTTTCAACTTACTCCTTGCCAACTAAGCTTCATTATAATAAAAAAAAGTCACAGGAATTACCTTCCTAATATCTGAATCCAGTATCCCGATAAATCATGTGCTGTGGCGCGGTGGTCAGTAGATAGCTACAACTAGCGTTTCGCGATCAAAGGGATAGGTGCTCTGATTTAAGCGTAAGCTTATGGACCAATCCTTTTGTTTTGATGGCAACGTGCACCAATGTGTCCATCCTGAATTTCACCTATTGTCAAGGCAAATAAATGTATGATGATGATTATGGTGATATTAATAGATCCAAATTTGTTAAATATCATGGAGGATCCTGGTCAGTGGATAGGAATGATTTTGAATGGGGAAAGAGAGAATTTCCCCTTTCTTCATGCAATACAATTTTAACAAATACCACTTCCCCTCTCATTTTTTTTAGTATCCCTGATCCTGGATTTTCTTAGAGCTCTATTTGAAGAGCTTGCCAAATTATAGGTCAAATTTTGGATACCTAATGCCAACATTCTTGATCGATCAAGTATTGTTTCCAAAGTTTAGTGAAATGTATTTGCTGGATCTTGTTATCTTTTCCAGGTATCTTGGCACAATCTCTTTATCTCTTATCACATATAAAATTAAATGAACACAATTATGTTTAAATATTCAATACTGGCATAAAAACTGTGCCAATGTAAAATCATGTTGGATTCTGAAAAATAACATACAATTTGTGGCATACCCAGACCAAAATAGCCACAGTATCATGCATCTGCAGTTCTTGTGGTAAAATATTCAATACTGGCAAAAATACTCTGTCATGTAAAATCATGTTGGATAAAATTATTGCTCTCATATGGTCAGAACCAAAAATAATAATGGTGTTTTCTATCTTATTTGTGGAATATTGAATGATGCTTTGATTCTATTACCTACTTCAAATACGCAAAACATCAATTGTCCAAAACTATTTTGCAGCACCCATGGAATCAGCAAGTGATGTCATCATGGATGAATATGGAAACATTATTCTTGCATCCTTATAACAATGGGTACAACAAATATCAGTAGATGATGCAACGTTGCATGGTGCTCAGGGCCTATTTTAAGGGAAAAACCACTGGGGGGCAAAAAGGTACCCCCATTTTTGGGGATATCTTTTTGTGGCAAAAAGGTAGCCCCCATTTTTTCCCTCCGCGATTTTGCGACGGTCACCTTATTTTGGTATTCGAGCTTACGAAATTCACTTTTCGAATTCACAAAGAAAAAAATTTTGAGGACATTTTTCCGAGAACAAAATATTTCTGGGGTTCAAAAACCCCAAAAAATAACAAATTCTAGATGGCCATTTGGAAGAGAATGACTTTTCTTTTCTTTTGACGTTTTGTATTTGCAATTTGCTTTGAAACTCTATTACAAAAATCAAACATTTATTGTTCTTCCACCAAAAATGGAATAACATGACGTCATTAAAACGTTATTATCTCCCCAAATACTTCATTAATTTCATTGAAATTTGGTGAGAAGACGTATAATTGATGTAGTATAAAGTACTATAGGTTTCACGTTGATATCTATTCGAATTTTATAGTTATTGAGAAAATCCGGTAGGTGGCAGATTCGCCCCCCCCCCACCCCCCAGCGGGGCGAGTGTCACCAGGACTGCTTGAATTGCATCAGGTGCGCTGTTTTGTCTCTCATTGAAAGCAAGGGATATATCAAAACTAAAATTAAATCACTTAAGAGAAAAACTTTCGTTTTCATCAAGTTTTCTCCTAAGATCATTGTTTTTCACGTTCAGTGCCGGGAACGCGCGGGGGGGGGGGCATACTTGTATTGCATGCCCCCCCCCTCCCCCAGATTCCTGTGGGGGAGGGCATTTTTCCCTGATGTCCGCCTCCTGGATCCGACAGTGGGGGCGGATACCCTCCCCCCTTAGGTTTTTTGGAAATAGCGGAAAACGACGCCATTTCGCGCTGCCATTTTTGGTACAACTGCTTGCCTATCAATTGCCCAAATCCTGTTAATTTGCTTACCTTGGGTCCCCTCAGGTCAAGTTGCTAAGTCAAGTCTAGTGATTTCACCTCCAAAAAATGTAAGGTCGTGCCGCAGCCATATTGTTTGACTGATCATTTAGATACTCACAGGATTTAACCAGGTCATACACACCTACAATTCTGCTATTTCGGATGATTTTTATATCAGTGACCTAAAGTGAAGTATATTTTGTGACCTCCCAATTATAAGTCATTGGGGAAACATGAAAATGTATATAAATCCACAGGAAATTGCTAAATTTTCCCAATGTTCACCAGTCCCACATCTTTTGCAATCTACGGTTTTACGGATCTACGTGGCGGATCTACGGTTAGGCAAAATGGGCAATTGCCCCCCCCCCCAACCGCCTGAAATCGGCGCAAGATCGACACATGTCCTGATATAGAAAACAATCTCTAAGCAACTTTTACTAAGGAAAGTTAGCTTTAAATCAGGTATCAATACATAAGCAAGCCAAATCCGATGCGTTTTCAGAATTGTGCGAGACTTTTTGGAAATTTCTCCCCCCCCTCCCAAACCATACGTTCTGGATCCGCCAATGCAAAGATCCATGTAGTATTTTTATCCTGTGACCTCCACGAGGTAAAATATATTCACCCTGAGGTCATTCGTCATTTTTCTTCCATAACTTTGTATCGAACCAGTAAGACGCCGTAGTTGGCAGGGCATAGGGGTGCTTTTTTCGGGGAACAGGGGCGCATTTTTTCCGGGAAATTGGGGCGCCGTTTCTTCGAACATACCCAGGGGCGGATCTAGGATTTTTCCGAATGGGGTGGGCGACTGACCCAGGGGGCGGCATTTTCGCCGTCAAAGGGGACGCCATGGGCCTAGAGGGGCGTTAAAGGTTAATTAATAAAAATACATTTTCCTGCAAAAATTGTCAATTCTCTTACGCTTACTCATTTGCAGTTTTTTAAAAGTAAAATTATAAATGTATTTATAAACAGATACTGAATGTATTTGTATAGCACTCTCACATGTAGGTATGCCGTCCGTCAATAGCACGCATTTTCGTCAGCAGCACGTATCAATTCGAGTGCGATCGTGGATGTGACTAATTCTGTCACGGCTAGGTCATTCACCTCTCTCTGGCCTGCTGAAATATACCCCCCCCCCGCCCTCTCTCTCTCTCTCTCCTCTCTGACCTGCCGAAATCTACCTAGCCCAATCTCTGCCTGAATCTATACCTGATGGAAGTGGTAGACATTATTGTCTACCACTTCCATCAGATGCCGACGCTTCCATCTTCCACGGACGAAGAGGCGCCTCTCGTCCGAATTCCATCGTAGCCACGTCGTTGCGGTGCTTGTTGAAGTTCTTCTCCGTAGCGCCAGGGACGTAGCCAGGGGGGGGGGGGGCACGGGGGTCATGCCCCCCCCCCCCCCCCCCTCCCCCCTCCCTCTGAGCAAAATAAATGCACACTAGATAAAATGAGATCTCTGACGACCCAACCATACCCCTCCCCCCCCCCCGTCAACAAGGTATGGTTGAGGATCGATTTTTTTTACTACCGGGTGCCCCCCCCCCTCCCTGATAAAAATCCTGTTTACGTGCCTGCGTAGGGCATTTGACAATCGCGCCCGCCTGACTTCTTCTTGCACCAAGAAGAGTTGGCAGGGAGAGATGTTCGAGTTGATGCATGGGGCTGGCGCCGCGACTCGTGCTAACTCGTCCTATTTACCCTTGACTGGGATGACCTGTATCGGTGGCAGCGGCCTGAGTAAGATGAAGTCAATGCGCGGGGAGGACCGTGCCTAAAGTTTGTGACACGTAAATCCATGACTTTAAATTCCGCCTGTCAGCAAATATTGCGCGATCGGACATGGTCCATGCAAACAGCTCTGCTTAGCGAAGGGCGCCGACACCTTCAAACGTAAGGTTGGAACAAATACAAATATGCGCTCAGCTTTAGCTGACAGCACGAGGATAGACTGTTCACCGTACTTCCAGGAGCTTCTCCGTCTCGGCATTCAACTTTTTTTTAGCGGGAAAGTCATTTAGGGCAGTCCCTGCCCCGTCCGGAGTGATAAATCATTCTACCTCAATTGAAGGAACATTATCACAGAAACTATTGTTCTTCTAGTCTCCCATGAGTGACACTCAGTGGCGTGCGTATAAATGCACAAAGGGTCGGCTTCAGGGCCATCACTTGGTCTGAGGGGCCCTAGGTCTGAGGAAGCCCTTTGTCAGCCTGAGGAGACCCTTTGTCAGCCTGTGGGCCATTATGTTCCGAATGAGGGGCCTTTGGTTGGTGTGAGGGGCCCACGGACGGGTTGAGGGGATCCCTCCAGCGCCCCGAAGGGGAACTTGGTCGGCCTGATGGGTCAAGTCAACCTGAGTGGTCCTCGGTCGGCTTGAGAGGACCTCGATCGGCCTGAAGGAGAACTCGGTCGGATTGAGCGGGCCCCCTGTCAGCCTGAGGGGCCCTCGTGCGGCATGAGGGGCCCTTAGATGATTTATAGGCCTGATAGAACCCTTGCCATGCCTGAGCGGATCCCAGGCTGGTCTGAGAGGGCGATTGTCGAGGCCTGAGAGCCTCGCACCTCCAGCGGTCACTGGCCAGAGGGGCGCCGTCACTGGCCTGAAGGGTGCCGCCATTGTCTGTGCCCATTGGCCGAAGGGGCATCGTAACTGGCCGATGGGGCGTCGTTACTGGCCGCAAGAGTGGCGTCACTGGCCGGAGAAGTGCCATCACTGGCCAGATGGGCGCCGTCACTAGCCGAAGGGACGCTGTCACTGGTCAGATGGGCGCCGTCATTAGACGGAGGGGCGCCGTCACTGAACAGCGGGGCGCCGCCATTGGGTGGAGGGGCGCAGTCACTGGCCAGAGGGTCTCCGTCATTTGCCGGTGGGGCGCCATCACTGGCCGGAGGGGCGCCGTCATTGGCTGGAGGGGTGCAGTCACTGGCCGCGGAGGGACGCCGTCATTTGCCGGTGGGGCGCCGTCACTGGCCGGAGAGGGGCCGTCACTGGTCAGAGGGGCGCCGTCACTAGCCAGAGGGGCGCCGTCAGTGGCCGGAGGGGCACCGTCTTTGACAGGGGATGCCGTTACTGGCCGCAAAAGCACCGTCACTGGCCGGAGGGGCGTCCTCACTGGCCGGAGGGGCGCCGTCACCTGGCCATAGGGCGGCACATGGCTAGGTAGCGGCACATGGCTAAGGGGCGGAACATGACCAGGGGGGCGGCAACTGGCATGAGGGCAGCATCTGACCTGAGGGCGGTGCCCCGCCAGAACGCGGTACGTGACCTGATGACGGGACCTGGCCTGAGGGCGGCACCTGCCTTGAGGGCGGCACCTGGCTTGAAGGTGGCACCTGACCAGGGGGCGGCATCTGGCCTGAGGGCATCACATGACCTGAGGGCGGCACATGACCTGAAGGCGGCACCTGGCCAGGGGCGGCACCTAGCCTGAGGGCGGCTCCTGGTCTGAATGCAGCAAATGTCAGATATCCAACCCTGTAAGCATGTCTATTTCCGCGCATTCGGCGCGGAAATTGGTCTGCTTGCGAGGCCCTTCCGCGCCTTCGGTGCGGAGGGGGGTGCAGGGGGGGGGGGGGGGGGGGCGCCGCCCCCCTCTGTATCCACCCGCAGGGGGCGGCCGTCCCCCGCGGCCCCCTGTATCCGCCCCTAGGGGACACACGTCCCCCCCCCCGCCCCCTGTGGCGGAGCCCCTGCCTAACTACACACCAAATGTGAACACAATCGGTTCAGCAGTTGCCCCCACCCACTCCAAATTGTGTGGCGACGTTTCTGATCCAACAACCCCCAATCTCCGCCACTCTGCCGCTAACGAGCAATTGTTCAAAGGATATTGAAATTCAAGATATTCCGGAAATAATTTAAAGATACTTATTTTGGTTGGGAAATTCTCAAACTTACGAATATCATGACATTTGCATTGGATTTGTATACATTTATCACCAGGTAAGCATATTTTATTTTAATTGAATACCTATCAATCGGAAACTGACATGGAAATAATGAAATCAGGGTGGGCAGCATTTTTTGACTGGGGGGGGGGGGGGCAAAACGGTTCACTACCCCCTGTTACCATGTTAAAATAGGCACTGATGGTTCTGGAGTACAATTATTCAGACACCCCTATCTTCATGTGTAGCACTCATTGTACCAATCATAAAATGTGTTGTGTTGAAAATGTGCTGTGTGTTGACACAATGTGCTGCGTGTTGACAAAATATGTTGCATGTTTACCAAATGTACCAGAGTGCCGATTTTTATCAATATTGTTAGTCACCGAGGCGTGAGAAAAAACTTGCTTTTTAGAGTAATTGGCCATAAGAGCGCGAAAAATGGAAGTGAGTTAGCCTGGCTCTTTGTCGGTGTCAACCTCGAGGTTTTTTCACCTCTGGCCAGCCCCACCGTTACCCAAATTTCCACCTACCACCTATTGCCTACCAGAGGTGCGTTACTGAATCTATGCCCTCAGCTTCATTCTCTTATTTCTTTTCTTTTACAATTTTACTTGTTTGGTGCTTTGGATGGTAGCAGATCCTTTCAAAATATAAACGCCTATCACTATGCAGCCGTGCCCCGCAGTGGCAAAAATCTGTATCCTTACTTTCCTTCTGATAGGTAACGTGGCAAACCACCGGTAAAAAGGTGGATCAATAATACAACACATCACATTAATTAATGAAACACATGAAAGCCTTACCTCCAGTTGCAGATGAATAATGTTCAACCCAGCC
>JAXIVJ010016062.1:0-29931 GCA_036785665.1 Chirona hameri
CAGTCGAGTTTACGGCTCGGGAGCGACGTTCGCAGGCCGTCTGGATAATGGTAGGGGCCGCCGCGGTATTCACCAGAGTAATTAATGCTTGCTATTGTGACTATTAACGGCAAAATGATAATTGCTTATTTATGGCCATTTTGTTCGGTGACGGTGCTTCGGCGTTCCTAGCTTTTGGCAATCCAAGACTATTAATGATCCTTTGATATCAATATCAGAGCTATATGTGAGGCATACATGCAGGTTATTTTGCCAGTAAATTCCGACTATGAGAAAGAAGATAAAACAATGACCTCGCTCGCTTGAGACGCCTTTTTTGGAGCCGCCCTGACGGCACTGCGTAAGCCGGACGGCGGCGTAAGACCGTCGGCTGCGCCTACCGCCGGCTGATGACCAAGCTCGCCCTGAGGCCCCTCTGGGCTGAGCTGGGTGAGCAGCTGAGACCCATACAGCTGTGGGATACGGCACGTCTGGGGATGTGAGACCGCGGCGCTCACGACACGGGCGTTCAGTCCCTAGGCCAGGAGAGCGCGATCCCTAGGCCAGGAGAGCGCGATCGTCCAAATTGATAGAAAAATGCTTTCAATACGGTTCGCCGCGATCACTTCCTGAGGCGAGCACGGGAGAGCGCGCCATCTGTATACCGCCTGCTATGGCAGGCGTACAGCGAGCCGACGCCTCTCTTCTGCGGCACCTCTGAAATCATCTCTGCCACTGGTCTCCAGCAAGGTGACCCCAGTAGGCCGGCAGTCTTCTCACTAGCCGTGCACCAAGTGGCTAGCGCTGTGACCGCGCATTCAACTGCTGGTATCTCGATGACGGCACCCTCGGCGGATAGGTCAGCACCATCTGCTCTGATCTGCGGCAACTGATCTCCGGCATGACTAGATCGACCTTGACATAAATCCAGCTAAGTGTGAGATTATCCTGCCTTCCAGCTCTCAGAGGAGCGGAGGATCTCCGCCGTCGGCGAGATCCACCAGCTGCTCCCGCGCGCCTCTGTTTTGACGGACGCCGAGCTGACGGTGCTCGGGCGCCCATCACGGAGGCTGCAGCGAGGCAACCATGGTGAAGAAGAAGGAAGAGCTGGATCGCATGTTGGACCGCCTCCACTGTCTTGACGCCCACAACACCTTTTCCTGCTTCGCAACTGCGTCTGGTTGCCGAAGTTGTCATATCTTCTGAGAGCTGCCCCCATGTATCGACAGCCAGACCTTCTCCAGGCGATGGGCTCGGATCTCAAATCAGCCATCACCAGCCTGACCAATGTTATATTTGAAGATGCCAGGTGGAATCAGGCAGTCCTGCTATCAGGTACGGCGGCCTCGGGCTTAGACGGACAGAAGATGTCGCATTGCCCAGCTATGTGGCGTCCTTCACCGCTGCCAGAAACTCATCTCTTCAATATTTCCCGCATCATGCGACGCTTCTGTCGTACGGGAATGAGCAAAGGCAATAGAAGATTGGCAGAGTGAAGCCGGTGACAGAGGAACAGCAGACGGCGAAGCGAAATATCAGTAAAGAGCATGGTACTCTGTCATTGTCGAGCGCCGCCGGAACTCCCTGCCGTCTCAGGCCAACCAATTTGCCCGCGCACGACTGCTGAGCGCGGCAGCCCCGGAGAGTGGAGCCTGGGCTGCGCGCTGTACCCTCAGCCAGCATCGGAACCCTCCTGGACAATGAGACGCTGCGCATCTCCATCGCTTTGCAGGTAGGAGCCGTTGTGTGCAGCCCCATCGCTGTAAGTGCGGCTCACTGGCAGATAGCCAGGGCTACCACCCCTAACTTGTCGTTTCAGTGCTAGAAGACACCCCAGACATACAGCACTGAACGATGTAGTCAGGCGTGCCCGACGCTCCGGCTTTTCCGTATATTTTAGTGGCTTTAAGACACCGGCAAGCCTGTGCGATCTGTGTATACTAGGCAAGTGGGCGCAGTGGATACGGTGCTATAGTTTTTTCATCTGGACTCGCTGTTTGAGTGTGCTGAATGTTTTCTTCTCGCTATCAAGCCTATGCAAAATTGATCACGCTCGGACGTCCGTTTTTCAACCTCTTCTGGAACACCTGGAACTTCTATCGCCAGCTGTTCACCGTCGAGACCGACGGTAGATATCTACTGTCGGTCCCGATGAGTGGCCGGCCCGGCCCGCGTCGGACCGTTAGGGGACGCGCCCATGGCCGAACCGGCCATAAATTTCCGGCCAGAAGCAACACCCTCAGCCAGGGGCACGATCAGGAACCGGCGAGGGAGGAGAGCTGGTCGTCGGGTCCAGCAGCGACGGGCTCATGCCATCCGAGAGCGTCAGCTGGTCAGTCGTCGCAACCTGATCACCCCAACTGGGCCTGGAGCTGTCTGCGCTCGTGATGAGCGAGCAGACGAAGTCCGGTCAGGCGGACTGGGGTTGGCGGTCACCGGCGACACCGACGGCCGTCAGAAAGCCACCGGGGAGGCGACGTCTGTGTAGGGTGCCAACTGCCGAACTTGCACCACAGGGATGGGATGGTGCCCGGCCGGTCATCATCATATCATATATTTCGGAACACATCCATAAAATGGGTTTTCAGTTTTCCACGTCAAATAACATAGATGTAAAAGCATATCGTCCACGCATTACATGATGTACATCAACCCTCAAGATACACACAATGCAAGTTTAAAGAACATCATTGAGACGCTTTTTTTAAAATAGCCAAAGTGGGTGAAGCCCTCAAATTCAGCGGCAAATCATTCCACGCTCTGATGGCTCGGATGAAGAACGAGCGCCTGGCGAACTCAGTGCGTGGGCGCGGCACCTCCAGCTTCCCGTCACTGGTAGCCCTGGTTGTGCGCGTGGATACATCGGAGCGACTGATGATCCGTGAACAGAGCAGTTCGGGGGCGTTCTCGGCATGAGTGAGTTTATACATGGCGTACAAGTCTCGTTCGATAACCAAATAATTTATTGCACGCCAGCCAAGTTCACGCAGTGTACCAGATACTCTCTCGCGGTACCCCATGCCAGTGACAACGCGAGCGCCAAAGTTAATGCACTTCTGCAGCCTACGTTTATGCGTTGAGTACAGCCTCTCCATACACACATGCAGCACTGCAAATGAGGAGAAACACAAGCGCCTCCACCAGCAGTCGGTTCGTTTCACACGGCACGCGACGCTGCATTCTAGCGAGCCCGATCAAAACACAGTAACAGCGTCGGGTGATGGTGGCTATGTGTTGGTCCCACGGCAGGCATGAGTCGAGGTTGACACCCAGAATCTTCACCGACTGCACTGGATTGATTTCAGAATTTCCGAATTGTATCGTAAAGTCAAAGTCCATGTTTTGGCGCGGGGATTTTAGAACAAGTAGGTCAGTTTACGTAGGGTTTACGTTCAATCTGTTTTTGGTGAACCAAAGCAATGCGATCGACAAATTTTCCTCAACGCACCGTTTCAATTCTGGGAGGTTTCCTGGCGAGTCGGAATCCAGAAACTAGGCGTCATCAGCGTACAGTACCATCTTTCCGTGTTGCATATGTTGTGACAAGTCATTAGTAAATACGAGCACTGGGCCCAAGATCGATCCCTGCACCACTCCATGGGTTACCGGCAGCTCGACACCTGTTCCGCCTCTAACAGATTAAGTAGGACCGGAAAGCCACGCACCGAACCACCTGCCATCGATGCCATACCACCCCAGCTTCTCCAAGAGACGGCCACGGCCAAGAGACGGCCACTGGGCCCAAGATCGATCCCTGCACCACTCCATGGGTTACCGGCAGCTCGACACCTGTTCCGCCTCTAACAGATTAAGTAGGACCGGAAAGCCACGCACGGAACCACCTGCCATCGATGCCATACCACCCCAGCTTCTCCAAGAGACGGCCATGCTCGACGCTGTCAAAAGCCTTTGAAGTGTCTACAGTGACGAGTGACGTCACGCGTCCACCATCAATGCTGTCGGTTATGTAACTGACAGCGTCGAGCAGAGCCGCCTCCGTGGATAGGTTGGGGCGGAATCCGTACTGCTGTGGATATATTATATGATGACTGGTCAGGTAGTTCATCAGCTGGGTGCACACAACACGTTCACAGAGTTTCGCGACCACAGACATCACTGAAATTGGCCTATAATTGCTAGGATCACTCTTGTCACCACTCTTGTATAGGGGGACAACGGTTGCAGCTCGCCAGGACGGGGGTAACTCGGAGTGGGTGATGCTGCTGTTGATCACATGCACGAGTTGTGGGCCCACCACGGGAAAGTAATCCGCAGCATGGCGATCGTGATGCCGTCGTCTCCGCTTGCTTTGGATGCACTGATGCGCTGGAGTGCCGCAGATAGCTCCGGTAGAGTTGCCGTCCGGGGGCTGAACACACCGCTGATGACTCTCGGCGGACGCGCCCGGAGCGTCTCCCCGGTGTCCGCAGCAGCCAGGCTCTCCGCGACTGTCGAGCCAACTTCGGCGAAATAGTGGTTCAGCCGGTCCAGCCAGCCGGCCTGCTGGCTTGCAGGGTTATGATGACTCGGCCGGGGCTTGTTTGACCGGCACATGCGCAAGGGCATGTGCCGGTCGATCAATGGGCCCCCCACCGACCTCCAGGCATTCCATTTACCTGACGTGGTCTCCGCTTGGTAAGCAGGAGTACAGTTGGCCAACAGGAGGTCCAGGCACAGCGCATCTTGATTTAGGTGACGAGTCCAGCCAGCCGGCCTGCTGGCTTGCAGGGTTATGATGACTCGGCCGGGGCTTGTTTGAGGAGACGAGGAATCGGCGAATGTCCTTCCACGTGGTGCCTTAGGAGTGCCTATAGGACGCAAGGAAATATTCAGAGCAGGCACGGTGTTGGGCCGTTTTCACTGCATTCCGACTGGCGCGGAACTCACGCTCAGTCTCTTCACATGGAGTTCGCTCCTTGCCCAGGCGTGCAGCATCTCTGGCCTCCATTGCCGCTCTGACGTCTTCATCGTAGAGCCACGGCTGAGATTGGTGTTTTATCTTAATCTGTCGCAAGGGCATGTGCCGGTCGATCAATGGGCCCCCCACCGACCTCCAGGCACTCCATTTACCTGACGTGGTCTCCGCTTGGTAAGCAGGAGTACAGTTGGCCAACAGGAGGTCCAGGCACAGCGCATCTTAATTTAGGTGACGAGTTGACCGAACAGTGACAGTCCTCGGTTGGTGACGGCTTATCACGCCGGCGACAGACGCGGTGATTAAGTCGTGGTCGCTGATGTTGGATGTAACCTCTCGTGTGTCAGAGTCGTCCATCGTCGTCGACCATGGCCCCGCCACCCGCTGCCTGGTGCGGCCGCCGCGGCTAGCATGTTTACTTCACGTTTCTGGTGTTGACTACACTTTCCGAAAAGACCATTAATTGTCTGGTATACAATCAGGCGTGGGACAAAAATCGTATGTTCAGAAATGGTAGAGGACACACAGATACATTTTTAGACACGATAGTGGGGCAAGGCATGGACCGCCGAGACGGTAAGCGCCCAGATGGAGTAACCATCTACCCGTTCTCCAACGGCATGTCCTTGGTGTGGGATGCAACGTGCGTAAACACGTTCGCCGACTGTCATCTATTGTCAGCTGTAGTCGCCGCTGGTGAAGCTGCCAGGGACGCCGATGTCAAGAAACGGCACAAGTACTCCACTTGGCTCAGCGCTACCGCTTCGAGCCGGTCGCGTTCGAGACCGGCGGCGCCTGCGGCCCGGCGACCAGAACTCTAATCAAAGAGCTGGGAGCACGCATGACTGCGACATCAGGGGAAAGACGCGAGACGGAGTGGCTCTGGCAGCGCCTCTCCATTGATGTGGCGCGAGGCAACGCCACCTCCGTCCTACTCACAGCTGGAATGTCACCGCAAGACACAACAGCCGCCATCTCTAGGGAAGCTTCCAAGACAACACCTACAAGTGAGGCGAAGGATATAACGCGCACGAACCAGCAGGGTTCAAGGAGTGGCTATCCATTGACGCGGACCCTGAGCCTGCTGCGCGCCTCTGCCTGGGCAGGCGCGCTCTCCCCCAGCCTGCCACCTACGCCCGGCCTCGCCAGCGTAAGCCTCGCGGCCAGTGACACCCCGGAGCCTCCAGCCAGCAGTGCTCACCTGGAGGATTCAGCCTTCAAAATCGACCTTATGGACCTGGAAGCGTCGACTGGCCAACCAAGCTCACCTCGGCCTAAAAATCCATTGTCAGAGTTTAGAGCAATGTACGTGCAAATGTGGGCCCAAATGTGGTCATTAGAAGGGCAGGAGGATCGTGACCCTACGTCGGACCCCGAATTAGCCCGCTACCTGACAGGAAAGATATTATAGGATAATAGGACAGATACCTGCACTGTCGTGTCGTGTCCGTTCCGTGGCTGTTGTTGTCACGTATATATTGAATAGTTATAATATCGCCTAAAAAAATGAGTGAGTTAACCCTATTTGTAATAGGGGGCGGATTCCGCCCCCCCCCCCCTCATGTTTTTCGCGGATATCTCCAGAACGGCTGGGAGCAGGCCCATGAAATTTTGGGACTTTTCATAGAATTGAACTCCGCATTTGGAGTCAAAATTTTGAGTTCTTAACTTGAACAGAGGCGGTTCCAGGGCACAGTTTTGGGTGGGTTCGGAGGCGACATTTGGCGAAAATACGGAAATGCGATCTTCACGGTTTCTTCCTAACTGCATCAAGTATGAAGGAGTTACATCGGCTTACCGTGATTGCAACAAGTGCAAATTAGATGATGTTAATGAAATATCATACAAAATTGCATGGCAGAGGCGGTTTCAGGGGTTTGAAAAGGGGGGGGGGGGTTTCCAGGAAGTATTCAATGCTTGGCGGGAAGCCAATAGAGCAATGTAAGGGGCATTTATAGCTATCAAGATGTAAAAGATAGCTTCTGCTTCCATTATTTGCATAGTTTATTACATATAGAGTTTCAGGGGCGCGTTCAGGAACATGAAAAGGGGGGTGACTGGCATGGTGATGACGATATGCCAGCGATAACGGCGCAATATACGTTTAGCTTATAATAATATATGCACATATGAGACCAGAAAAGGGAATAAAGTCATTTTTTTGCAGAGGCGTGCTCAGGAATGGAAGAAAGGGGGTCATATTGTTGCAAGGAAACTAAGAGGCATCGGCGTACAATGACATAACATACTGCAGTTTTCGGATGAAACACGCACCACAGGCTACTCTACGAACGATTATAAGGTAATAGGCGAGTCCAGGTAGGGTAAAAAGGGGGGTAAGCAATGTTAATTGAAGTTGTAAGTGAAATAGTCACTGTTGACTAGTTAGTATCATAATAGCGGATAATATACTTATCAAACGGTCTTGCGCCGCCCTAGTTTGGATCCTGGATACGCCTATGATGAAGTGCAACATGCAAAAAGGAACTATCTATGATCAGTAACATATTTATAGTGCTGGATAGCAACTTGTCTGCGGTTAATATTTTTCCCAATTTTACCCCCCTTTTTCACTAACCTGGTACCGCCTATGGTAAAAATTATGATTTATAACTGTTTTTTCTAATGTCTCAAGCACATACCATTTCATTTATGAAAAAACAACATCAAAAAATGGTTTTATTACGCATTTACTTCACCCCCATATTGAGTGACCTGCACACGCCTATGATTTTTGAATTTTCAAACGTCACCGTCATATATCAATTTCTGATTCAATCTCTATCGATTCCTATTAGTTGTGTTAAAATCGGTCGATAAACATGAAAGATATGTTGAATCAAAAATACCACTAAAATTTGTCGTTTTTGCCCCCCTGTTGCCCCCCTATCCAAAATTTATATTTTTTTATTATTTATAAATGTAGATCGTGTTGAGAGGAACCAAACACCGTTTCATTTTTGAAAATCGGACGGGTAGATCTCGAGATTTCCGGGGGGGCGGAATCCGCCCCCCCCCCCTGTTACAAATAGGGGTAGCCAGGAGCCTGTTACAAATAGGGTTAACACGCGCTTGACCGGGGCAAATATTGCCCCCTGACGAATTTTCGCGATGGCTCGAAACACAACGGCGCTATCAAGGTGAAACTTTTGGTACCTTCTTCCACATCATTTGTACATCTTCTGTGGGAAAATGAAGCAATTTCGTCGATAGATTTTTTGAGATAGCAAATTTAGCGACGCGACAAATTTAGCGGCACACGAGTTTTACGATAAAATCAGCTAAACTTTAACACGCCGTACAACGGCCACTTTTTGATAAAAATGCAATACAGAAACGTCAAAATATAGCAAATCGCAAGGCCTACAAAATATGTATCTTGAAGTTTTCAAATATTGTTTTTGACCCCAAAAAGAAAAAAAAATCGGAAAATGCTCACAAAATCAATTTTTTAAAGATGTTAAAAAACGCACATATGTTAGAGAACTACATATCTATAATACCGAAACCAAATTTCAAAGCCATATTTTTATTTGTGACTGACTTATTGCTCCCTAAGTATGAGTAACTCATGACGTCATATTTTGAAATTGTGTTTTTTGGCTTTTATTGACCAGATAGACACATAAATGTCAGTACTAGTGGCGCACGCACGGGGGGGAGGTCAAAGGAGTCAGCTGACCCCTCCCCCCCCGAAAATTCTGAGATGCCCGTATTCTGGCTCATACCTGGCAGGGGCCCGATCTTGGTCAGGCCTGATCGAGACAGGGGCCCGGTGCTCAAGGGCGGTCGCAGGTGGAGGGGTGTGTGTGTGTGGGGGGGCATCAGGACCATTCCCCCTCCCAAAAGACCATGAAGGGGGGCCAACATATGTTTTGCTCCCCCAGTCACTTGGGGCCCAGGTGGGCCCGAAGGCCCCACCTTGTCTCCAGGTCAGAATGGGCCCTCTATATGTCAGAGAGGAGGCCAACTGGATGCCAGAATGGCCCCTGGAGGATTAAGTGAGTCTTCTCGAGGCCAAAGTGGGCCCTCTGAATGCCAGAGTGGGTTCTCTGGAGGGCATAGTGGGTCTTCTGGAGGACAGAGTGGGCCCTCTGGCAGGCAGGGGGCCATCTGGAGGTCAGAATTGGCCCTTTGGAGGATGAAGGGGGCCCTCTGGATGTGGAGGCAGCAATGGGCCCTCTGGAGGTCAGAGTAGGCCCTCTGGAAGTTGGAGGGACCCTCTGGAAGTCACCGTCAGTATGGACCCTCTGAAAGCGAGAGTGGCCGTCGTGAAGCCAGAGGGGCTCTCTGGAGGCCAGAGTTGGCCATATGGAGGCAGGAGTGACCCCTCTGGAGGTGGAAGCTGGATTGAAACATCTGAAGGCCTGATTGGGCCGTTTGAAGGTCAGAGTAGGCCCCCAGAGAGGTGCCCTCTGGAGCCAGAGTGTGCCCTATGGATGTCAGAGTGGGCCCTCTAGAGACAGGAGTGGGCCTCCTGAGGTCAGTGTGAGCTCCCTGGAGGCCACATTGGGCCCTCTGGAAGCCAGAGGTGGAACTGTGGAGGTCAGAGTGGGTGGAACTGTGGAGGTCAGAGTGGGCGGGAGGTCAGAGTGGACACTCTGGAGGTCAGAGCGGGACCTATAGAGGTCAGATGGGCCCAATGGAGTTCAGAGTGGGCTCTCTGAAAAATACCCTCTCAAACCAGCAAAAGATCCTGTCGCCGCTTGACGGCCCTTGCAGGATGACCGTGGGTCGTTTTAAAGGGAATGTTTCACCTTTGTATTAGTTTTAAACTGAGATAGCCATTATCTTGGGCCGGTATTGAAATGTCTAAATTATTAAGGTCATTTGTCCCAAAACTTAACCGTTTTTAAGCAATTTAATTTACCATTTGCAAAATGACTCCAGGCTGGTGCAGCCGCTGATTGGCTGACAGCCACTTTTTCAGACAATCACACTTTGTCAGCCAATCAGCGGCGCTCTATAGCTCAATAATGACGTCATTCACCCAAATTTAAAACTTAATTTGTATAAAGTTAAGTGACTTTTCGAGTGAAAAATATCACCCTCGTTTTCAGCAGCACTTACTTCATATTTTCTACTACAACCAGCGTATACGTATATTTGACAACTTCCAGAAAGGTGAAACATTCCCTTTAAGCCTAGAAAGGGACTCACGTCATAAGGCTCGTAGACGCCTGATAACGGCCCATCAAGGCATAGCAACACCCTCTCAGGCTGGGCAAGGACCCTTTCAGGTCAACCAACGGTCCTTTTAAAAATGCTGAGGGCCCAATCGAAGTCACTTCGGTCATGTTTTCGCTCAGGTAAATATTGAGGCACCGGAGGTCATCAAAAGTTAATTTGTCAAATTGTACGACTTAGCTCCAGAAACTCCAAATATGATACTATGATAGCTAGGAAGAAACGTTAACAAATTTGTTTAGCTCATGTTAAAGGAAATAGTTCACCTTCAACATGGATTTTGAACTGAAATAGCAGTTTTGTAGCCCGTGTTGAGAAATCCCTATCTGCAACTGCTCTTGTCTGAAAAGACTCTCCAGCCGAAGATATTTTACTTTTTGGCGAAGGAATACGGCGCATATATGATGTACCGTACCGTCTGAAAGTGCCAGCACTGCCATGGAGCATGCGCAGACCAATAACGCACACCATACACTCAATAATTTACAACCTTCTGTCCTGAATTGGCGCGATGTAGGACCATTTTTAAAAAGAAAAAAAGAAACTGTATTAAAAATATAATACAATCGTGTTGTGAAAAAAATTCCGAAGGTGAACTATTTCCTTTAACAGTTTAGGCTTCAGAGGTCACCAAATGGCATGCTGGCATTTTCTTCCAAGACGTTCTTCGTGCAAAACGTTTTACCTAATGAAGATAGGGCAAAAATATCAACGTCATCGTGTTTGTTTCGTCGAGGCACTTCGAACCGTATTCACGATGACTGGATTGGATCAAGTTCAAAATTTGACCTTTGGTCAAGGTCATTTGTGAACCCAGTAGGTAATGTTGCAATATCGAGAGACGCATCTCAGCAAGACAAACACAGTAATGTGGGTTGCACGTCTCTATATTCATTATATAAAGAGTCATTGGCAAAACAGTGTTAGTGGCTCAGATGTCCTCAGCTGACCTTGCATAGCTCACTGAGCAACAGTTGCACCTGGGTCAAGAGTGAGCTAAAACAACATGATTCTGAAAGAATTGGTCTGATCATCATCATTTGTGATCATTTCATATCCTCTGAATAGGAACCATTGATATGTTTTCCCATTGACTTGTAATGGGTAAGTAGATCATGAAATTGACCTACCCTTTGGTCACCGATATACAAATATCCGACTTAAACGAATTGTCGATACCTATGCTCTGCTTAACTTCTGTGATTTTGAAATCGTTCGATCAACCCCCGTGACTTTGGCACGACCGCAACTATTTTTGGAGGTAAGGCCACTCGACGTGACCTGGTGACATGAACTGAGATGATCCGAGGTAAAACAAACAATATATGGATTGTTAGCGAGAAAACGCGCCTTTGCCGCCCCCGCCGCTGTATGCTCTCCCTGTCGCCGTGTATGGCACCACGTGTGCGATACTTCGACTCTCACGCCCATGTGTCCGCCGTCCCGGTTTCCGCGACCACGTGCGATGTCGCGCTCGAGGGCCGGGACGGCGCCGCGACACGCGGGCAGTCGACCACCAGACTCCGCCGATTACGCGGCTGACGCAGCCGCCGACGACCACGGAGTGTGCGACGAGACGCCGATGCCGCCACTCAACGTTTACGCGACTGACGCAGTCGCCGACGTACCCGGAGTGTGCGGCCATCCGTTCGACGCCGCCACTCAACGTTTTCTACTGTCATGTTTCTCATCTCTGTCGCAATAGAATCATCTACTCTTCGACAAGTCTTTCAACTCTATCGCCGCCGATGGTCTCCCGGAATTCTACGAGCAGTACTCACGAACATTTGGTCTCCCGGACCGGATAATTGCGAGTGAACTAGTGTAAATGGACGAACAGTGCCGGTCACGTGACGTTCGCGGTGACAGTGTGGAGTGTGGGCAGTGATGTCTGACGGAAAGCCGCGAGACTGTGGAGATTCCAGATCCGAACGGAGTGCAAGGACGAGTTATCGCACTCGGAGTGAGACAGGCGCTACCTCAGTGTCGTCGAACCTCAGGTTAGCTCGCCGTCGAGCTGCACTAAGCAAGCTCCAAGCTAAGCAGGGCCAGTGCGCGGCAGCGACCAAGGCGGAGCTGGCCCGGCAGCAGGTGGAGCTGGCCCGGCAGCAGGCGGAGACGCAGGCGGAGCTGGCCCGGCAGCAGGCGGAGACGCAGGCGGAGCTGGCCCGGGAGCAGGCGGAGACGCAGGCGGAGCTGGCCCGGCAGCAGGCGGAGGCGCAGGCGGAGCTGGCCCGGCAGCAGGCGGAGCTGGCCCGGCAGCAGGCGGAGACGCAGGCGGAGCTGGCCCGGGAGCAGGCGGAGACGCAGGCGGAGCTGGCCCGGCAGCAGGCGGAGGCGCAGGCGGAGCTGGCCCGGCAGCAGGTGGAGCTGGCCCGGCAGCAGGCGGAGACGCAGGCGGAGCTGGCCCGGCAGCAGGCGGAGACGCAGGCGGAGCTGGCCCGGCAGCAGGCGGAGGCGCAGGCGGAGCTGGCCCGGCAGCAGGCGGAGACGCAGGCGGAGCTGGCCCGGCAGCAGGCGGAGGCGCAGGCGGAACTGGCCCGGCAGCAGGCGGAGCTGGCCCGGCAGCAGTCGGAGTTGACTCGGCGGCAGGCGGAGACCCAGGCGGCTCTCGAAGCCCAGGAACTGCAAGATGAAGCGGAGCGTCGCCAACTGGAGGTCGAGATGCTGGAGCAGGAGGAAGCCTGTTTCCGCCCGCAGGCGGCGACACGCCATCTGACGAGCTCCGATCCGATCGAGCTTCGATCGAGCCACCCCGGCAGCACTACGAGCTGCCACAGCCAGACGCTGCCGCTGCGTGTACCAGAAACTGGCTGGGTCAGCTGCAACCGCAGGGACGACCGGTGGATGCAACGCCAGCTAACGTCGCGCTCTCGCCTGCAACTGCGAGCCGCCAACCGTACCCGCTCGCAACCGTGCGTCCGACGGCCGCTCCTCAGCTGCCGAGAATATCACTGGAGAAGTTCAGTGGGTCGGCGCTCGAATGACCGCGATGGATCGCGCTGTTCAGAGCGTTAGTGTACGACAGGAAAGACATTGCAGACATCGAACGATTGACATACCTGCAGTCCCACCTGACCGGGCCGGCCAGGGAGGCAGTGCGGGGTATGATGTGTGCCGCCAGCCTGTTCAACGCCACACTGCGAGAGCTGGAAGAGGAGTTCGGTGCGGGCCGGCCAGGGAGGCAGTGCGGGGTATGATGTGTGCCGCCAGCCTGTTCAACGCCACACTGCGAGAGCTGGAAGAGGAGTTCGGTGCGGGCCGGCCAGGGAGGCAGTGCGGGGTATGATGTGTGACGCCAGCCTGTTCAACGCCACACTGCGAGAGCTGGAAGAGGAGTTCGGCGATCCATCACGCGTCATTGAAGTCAATATGAGAAGGCTTCTGACGGCACGACCAGTGAGGGACGGCGATCTCCAGGCTCTCACTGAACTCTCTCGAGACCTACGTACCGCAGTGAGCGTACTGCAGTGCCTCCACTACGAGCCGGACCTCGCCGCTGCCAGTAACGTCTCGGCGGTGGCCGGGAAGCTCCCCGCCAGCCTAGCGTGGAAGTGGGGAGAGCATGTGGTAGAACACAGCATCGCTCGTCTCACTCTCGTGGACCTCGCCGGCTGGCTACGTCGTCACGTCGCCGCCGGTCGGGTCGCGGTGAGTCAGACGGACCTCAGGCAGGCACCCAAGGTCAAGGTTAATCCTCCCGAGGGCAGGCCGCAGCCCAGGCACGTGTTTACCACCGCGACGGCGCCCGCGGCCCGCGGTATGGCCATAAAGTCAGCGGACGCCGGGACCATAAAGCCGTCAGCTGCGAGTCGCGACGCGTGCCTCATGTGTGGACAGGATCATGACATCCAGTGCTGTGATACGTTCACGGCACTGAGTGTGGACGAGCGAGCCGTGTTCGCCGGTAAAACAGGGCTCTGCTTTAACTGCCTGGCACGTTATCACGTGAGCGCCGGGTGCCCGTGTGGCGCGATGTGCGGGACCGAAAACTGCGGGACGAGACACCACGCTCTCCTTCACGGAGGAAAACGTGTGTTCCCACGCCGTTCTGCGACGAACAGCACGCCAGGATCGACAGACGCGAAGCACGTCGGCACTGCGGCTGCCGAGCCGCGCAACCATGTGCTGCTGACATGTGCTGCTGTCACCGACGAGCCGGGCCGGCCGCCGCCCGCCAGACGGAAGCGGGCGCGCCTGCGGAGCTCGAATGCGGACGATGACGTCACCACGGACGCGGAGCAGGAGCCGGGCGCTAAACAGCTGCGGAAGCGACCGGCCGGCCGCCCGACTCGGCTGGGCCGGACCCGAGCCTGCTGCAGAAGAAGGAACAGAACATCGTGCAGCGCCACTGCAGCGCCACCGCCGGCCGCCGCTGCCACCGTGCAGGCGGCCGAGGTGGCCTCGAACAGCCTGGTGAGGACCGACGAGCACGTCGACTCTCAGGACCACTGGCGGATCTAGGGGGGGGGGGGCAATCCGGCCATGGCCCCCCTAAAAGCCTGGAAGGGGGGGCCAACATGTCTTTTGGCCCCCCCCCCAAAACAAAATAAAAATATATATAAATAACTGTAATATGAGCCTCAACGCATATAAAAAACAATAAAATTCCGTGCTCTGTGAAATTTTAAGAAAGAAAAAATGAACACGTTCATAAATAATGATTTCGTCGTCGACGAAGGAATAACTAGACCCACGACCAAGGGCGGATCCAGGGGGGGGGGGCGAACGGGGCCATGCCCCCCCCCCCCCCCAAGCCTGTTTAAGGGGGGGCCAAACTATGTTTCCCCCCAAGACGTGAAATTTAATGCATGCTATATTTGCGTTTTTAGAACGGTACTGGGCATCCCAAAATTGCAGCAGTCAAAATCAAGCTAGCCTCAGTCAAAAACTGAAAAATTTCGCGCCGCTTCGCGGCATGACACAAGTTTCGCAATTGCATATACAAATTTGGAAAATTAATTCCATTAAGTGTCTTGCAGAGGCTCTCCTTGGCGGTAATTGCTGGCCCCAGGGCCAACTCTCTTCATAAAATATTATCTTTAAAGCGGGCTACATGTTTAGCTTGTCTGCCGAGTTCCGAAAAAGGCGACGCGAACGCAAAGACGCGGACTTCGGCAACCGGAAGCTGTTCCAGCGGTGCCCAACTTGTTGGCCCGAAGAGCTAATAGTGGGGACCAGGCCAGGACTATCTCCCCAAGCCATCTCCCCCAGGCTCCTCCAGATCCACAGGGACCATTTATGCGCGGAAATGTCGGTCTGCCTCTTGCTACTTTGAAACCATTTGCACCGTTACCAGTTGTTTGTTACAGTTCGGTACATAGGTATGTATACAGACTACAGTTATTATTATCATATGTACTATTGAGCGCAGACTGCCACCGGCCATCGTGATTTACTATCCGAGGCTAATGTATATGAAAAACTACCTTCATTTCAACATTTTGCATCATACCGAGATGTGCAACCAGGAAAAGGGGTTACCTGAGGCTTGGCTCCACTCACGGTCTGGTTCCAATATTAAAAATGCGTTTTCCACGACCTAAAATTAAAATGTTCACGCCGCTTCGCGGCGTCACATCAGTGGCCATCGTCATAACGAAGCCATCGTCATCGTCTTCGTTTCGTCGTAACGCTGAATTGAATGAATAACATGTTTAGCTTATTATCCTCTACAAGGCTAAGAAGCTAAAAATGCCTATGTTTCTGGGTTTTATCAGGCAAACCCGAGCAAAAAAAAAATCGCGCCACTTCGCGGCGCTAAATAACAAGTACCTACTATAACATGCAAATCCACATTAGAAATGTTGCAAAAGCTTAAATACACGCATAACAAATTGGGGTACATTTTTTTTTCGTCATTTCAGCCGACCCCCCACTCAAAAATTATCGGCGACGCCCCTGGGTACAGCTGACAATTGACATAGTTTTTATCAGTGTAAGGCAATGTCGGAACAATACAAACTGCAAGCTGACATCTTTCCTTTTTCGATATCCCAAAAGGTCGAAAACCTAAAAAAAAAATGGGGAAAAAATTGAAATCGTGTGGTTGCAAAATAAAGTGGCCCAAATCCGGAAAGAAATTCGAAATTGGGGGTAGGTAAGGTCCGCTAAAAAAAACGGTTTGCCTCCCCCCCCCCAAAAAAAAAAAAACGGCCGGCTGGATCCGCCCTTGCTCAGGACTCGATCCGTCTCTGGGATCAGCGGCAGGCCGCTGATGTGCTGACAAAGCGCGGCATCGAGTGTTCGTTCATCCCGACCGCGTCATCTCACCGGCGGTGCATGGGAGCGCCTGGCCCGGTCCGCGAAAGGTGCTCATGCAATCTGTCGTGTGCCGGCAGATGCCGGCAGCCATAAACTGATGGACGTCAGTGGTGATGTGGGCCGACCAGGCCTACGGTGTAGTGTGTGCATGTTCGAGATACGGCAAGGTGTTGGCCGTTCGGCGGGCAGTAAATGGAATCGCGTAGAATGTATGAAAGGTCTGTGAACGTGTGAAAAGTGTGATCGTGTTCGCGCGGTAATAGCATGATGACGTCCAGCCCACACGTGCCGGCAGCGCGGCCGCGTGACTGAAACGATCCCCGACGCAGATGGCTGAGAGTGAGTCTGAAACGACGTCACTGAAGCGGCGACGGACACCGGCCGTTACACGCAGCCTGTCACACGGCTCTGCTCTGTCGCCTCGAGTGGGACGCTGACGGGCAGTAACTGCGCTGCGCTGTCTGCCGCCATGCGTAGTTATTGGGTGGTAGAGCGCCGCGCCGCGACTGCTACCTCATGTAGTAATTGCGTTAGTAACTGTGAGTTGTTAAACTTTACAGCTCCGCTCAGATTGTCTCCATCTGTGTGGTCGGTGCTGTGCTACAATTCCTGTCGCCGGCTGACAGCGCGCGTTAGTTAGTTGTTAGTGCATTGCGGGTGTTAGCGTATGTTGCGTTGTGTTAGAATAGTTTCTCGCTTTCTTATTAGATTTTCCTCGTAGGATCTCGCAAAATCGGGCCGGCTATTTTAGCGAGAAAACGCGCCTTTGCCGCCCGCCGCTGTATGCTCTCCCTGTCGCCGTGTATGGCACCACGTGTGCGATACTTCGACTCTCACGCCCACGTGTCCGCCGTCCCGGTTCCCGCGACCACGTGCGATGTCGCGCTCGAAGGCCGGGACGGCGCCGCGACACGCGGGCAGTCGACCACCAGACTCCGCCGATTACGCGGCTGACGCAGCCGCCGACGACCACGGAGTGTGCGACGAGACGCCGACGCCGCCACTCAACGTTTATGCGACTGACGCAGTCGCCGACGTACTCGGAGTGTGCGGCCACCCGTTCGACGCCGCCACTCAACGATGTCTACTGTCATCTTTCTCATCTTTGTCGCAACAGAATCATCTACTCTTCGACAAGTCTTTCAACTCTATTGCCGCCGATGGTCTCCCGGAATTCTACGAACAATTCTCACGAACATGGATAATTGATGCCCGAAGATCTATGCCAATTTTGCTGGCGCTGTACGCCGCCGTTATCCCGCTATTCCCGAAAAACCACAGGGAGAGTCAAAATGACCCACACCAGGGCAAAGGTTAATCGGTGGCAGCGTTTTGGCGTAGAAGAAAACCTTGCATCGTGACCTCACGGAAATGCCGGTGGCGATAACTCAGTAACTGTTCCATCAAGGGAGCTGCAACTTGCCACAACGTGATTCAGCGCCTCATATACCCACATAGGCGCATGAACAGGGGGGGAGGGCATGACCCCCTCACTTTTTGGGGAAAAAATTTCTTCTAAAATATTTTATTTTGGTCGGAGATTTTGCTTTATGACAAAGGGTTCGCCAAGACTAAAAGAGCCCGAATCTGCAAATAAATCTTGCATAGTGGCATAGCGCCTATTTGGTTTCCTCAATACGAGATCAAAGTTTCACTCCCCCCCCAACACACACACACTTTTCGTGACCTTCCTACGTCCCTGTTAAAACCCATGACAACGGATTTTCATCAAACCTGAAATGCAGTGTGTTTTAGTCCTGCCGATCTGTCTTGGAATACCCAATGCCCGAAAATACTCTCTCAGACCGTCTCAAGGCCGCTTTCAGATCGGCATAAGCCATGGGGTTGAAAAGCCCCCAAAAGCTTAAAAACAAGCCTCCGGTTAGAAAATACCCTTTCAAATCAGCGTATGGCCCCTCGCACCGACCGAGGGCCATTTCAGGCCAACCGGGGCCCTTTTGCCAAGTTGCTCCCCCCCTCCCTCCCCCTCCAATGCTAGGGCTGCGACCCCCCTGCCGGTGCTGGCAAAGGCGTGATATGGGGCCCGGTCAGGACGAGGGCCCGGTCCTTGCATATTATTGATGCGGGCCCCGTTTCGGGTAGGGGCCCAGTCTTGGGCAGGCCCGATCGAGGCAGGGGCCCGGTGCTGGCAAAGGCTTGATATGGGGCCCGGTCAGAACGAGGGCCCGGTCACAACAGGCCCCGGTCCTTGCATATTTTTTATACGGGCACTTTTTGGTAGGGGCCTAGTCTTGGTCAGGTCCGATCGAGGCAGGGTCCGGTGCTGGCAAAGGCGAGATACAGGGCCCGGTCAGGACGAGGGCCCGGTCACAACAGGGCCCGCTCCTTGCAAATTATTGATACGGGCCCGTTACTGGTAGGGGCCCGGTCTTGGTCAGGCCCGATCGAGGCAGGGGCCGGTGCTGGCAAAGGCGTGGCATGGGGCACGGTCAGGACCAGGCCCCGGTCACAAAAGGGTCCGGTCCTCGCATATTCTTGATACAGGCCCGTTTCTGGTAGGGGCCCGGTCTTGGTCAGGCCCGATCGAGGCAGGGGCCCGGTGCTGGCAAAGACTTGATATGGGGCCCAGTCAGAACGAGGGCCCGGTCACAACAGGCCCCGGTCCTTGCATATTTTTTATACGGGCACCTTCTGGTAGGGGCCTAGTCTTGGTCAGGTCCGATCGAGGCAGGGTCCGGTGCTGGCAAAGGCGAGATACAGGGCCCGGTCAGGACGAGGGACCGGTCACAACAGGGCCCGCTCCTTGCAAATTCTTGATACGGGCCCGTTACTGGTAGGGGCCCGGTCTTGGTCAGGCCCGATCGAGGCAGGGGCCGGTGCTGGCAAAGGCGTGGCATGGGGCACGGTCAGGACCAGGCCCCGGGCACAAAAGGGCCCGGTCCTCGCATATTCTTGATACAGGCCCGTTTCTGGTAGGGGCCCGGTCTTGGTCAGGCCCGATCGAGGCAGGGGCCCGGTGCTGGCAAAGGCGTGGCATGGGGCCCGGTCAGGACGAGGGCTCGGCCACAACAGGGCCCGGACCTCGCATACTCTTGATACGGGCCCGTTTCTGGTAGGGGTCCGGTCTTGGTCAGGTACGATCGAGGATATCACGCCTTTGCCAGTGCTGGCAAAGGCGTGATATGGGGCCCGGTCAGGACCAGGGCCCGGTCACAACAGGGCCTGGTCCTTGCATATATTTTTTATACGGGCACCTTCTGGTAGGGGCCTAGTCTTGGTCAGGTCCGATCGAGGCAGGGTCCGGTGCTGGCAAAGGCGAGATACAGGGCCCGGTCAGGACGAAGGCCTGGTCACAGCAGGGCTCGCTCCTTGTGTTTGTTTGTATACGGGCCCGTTGCTGGTAGGGCCCGTTCCTGGTAGGGGCCCGAACAATACAGGGCCCGGTGCTGTCAGAGTCGTGATATGGGGCCCGGTCAGGTCGAGGGTCCCGTCAAAACAGGGCCCGGTCCTTGCAAATTATTGATACGGGCCCGTTCTTAGTCAGGCCCGATCGAGGCAGGTGCCCGGTACTAGCAAAGGCGTGATATAGGGCCCGGCAAGGACGGGTCAAATTTGACCTAGCTAGGTCATAATGTACATCTTTCGACGCGTCTTGACGAGAGTATCACGCTGTCGTTAACCCCATTGCTCTATATTAATTAGGTCAAACGTTATGAAGCAAAAGCTAATTTGACCTCACGGTTACCTTGCAAAGGTCACTGACCATAAATTTCACCTCGGTGGACTAACATTGCACACGACTAGTAGCTAGAGCAAACATGAACTAAATCTATCTTTTTACAACTGATAAATAAGCGTTTTTCTCTCGTTTTTCTCCAAAGGGTTACATTGAAAAGGTCACGATTATAACTTGACCTTAGGTCACCGATATAGAAAATCCGAGATTTACGAATTGTAGTTCCCAATGACCTTATGACGTGCCATGAGTTTCATGTCGCTCGATTTACCACTGTGCCGGTGGTGCTACCTAGAAGTTGTTTGGTGGTCATGTCATTAGCCCTGACCTGGTGACCTAACCTGATCAGGCCGGGACCCAATTTTTGTTTACAAAACATGGCCTAGCTTTTCATTTCAAGTTGCTGAAAGTTTGAAGTCGATATCTCAATGTGTTTTCTCTGATTATGGCGGGAAAAAAAGAGGGGCGACCCCCAAGCGCCTCCACAGGGTTCATTCCTATTCCAATCGCAAACGTAGCCTAGCTTAGTTTATACGGCACTGTGAAGTACAAAGGCTGGGACTTTAAACCTGTAGATGACATGATTATGGGAGATTAGAATGGAAAAACGCCATAATTTGGCCCAATTTCTAAAATTGCCTCAATTTCCGAAGAGATCATTCCTTGATGCCTAGAGAATATAAAGTGCCGTGTAAACACGGTTAATATCTGCACTACAATTTGCACATAAGCATCTCATCATAGGGCGTAGCCAAATAATGTTGCAACACTCAACTTCACTGATGAAATAAAATGCTTTGCTATTTGGCACATGTTACGCTTCATGGTCAATACTAGGGATGTACCTAGGGACCGATGATTTTGAGTATCGAAGCCCAACGAAGATACTGGGTAGCAGATCTCCCGAGAGAAGAAAAAAGCACCTCTAGTTATTACGACGTTTGACATTTTTAACGCGATCTGGTCCCCGTGCTTCTCTCATATTGACCAAACTCCAGAAAGCTTGTGCGCAGCTTCAAGACAGCTATGTAGAAACTGGTTGACACCAGACTCTGGATTCGTTGGTGTTCTGGTCTGGGCCTCGCCTGCCACCCCGTACCGGTTCGAACCGGTCCGGCGTGACCGGGCACCGGGTCGCCCCGGCCGGTCACGCAATGTATGCTTACCTGTGATTGGTCGGTGGCTATGGGGTGAGGGGATGTGCGGTGTTGACCGGTGAGGAGGGTCAGTTTGGTTTCGGCCCGCGTCGGCAATACAGTGTCCTGTGCTCAGCCGGCTTGTGAACTCGACATGGCGCAGCCTGCATCTACTGACCTACCATTGTGACTACGTCACAGGCACCCGGCTAGTCGCATCTGCATCTGCATGCATCTGCATCTGCATGCCGTACAACCTGCGTTCCAGCTCCAAAATGGACAGCGACTCGGCCGACCAGGACAAGAGCGGCTCGACGCCGCCGTGGCTCGCTCAGCTACAGCTACAGCTACAACAGCAGCTCCAGCAGCAGCATGAACATCACCAGCGAGACATGGAACTCCTCCGCAAGGAGCTACAAGAGCACCGTCTGCCGGCTCCGACTTCCGATGAGAAACCGACGCCTGCAGCGATGGAGCCCGGAGCTCTCGCTGGGTCAACGAGGCCTGTATACAGCGACGCGGAGCCCGTGACTTCAGCTGCTGAAGCGCACACTGCAGAAATCTGCAGAACTTCCCCGGCACTCGGAGAAATCAGCATCCCGACTTCACATGGATCGGCGCCGGCATCGTCTACCGCTGTCGGTCCTGCCACACCTTAGCACTTGCACGTCCTCAATCGGACAACACGGCTAGGCGTCCGCCAGCAGCACCCCCGGTGAAGTTGTCATCTTCTGCCACTCTACGTAAGTTTCGCCTCTGGAGATCGTCCTGGAACGATTACTACCGTCTCGGCAACATTTACACACTCAGTCAGGCGGACCAGCTCGCCTACCTGCGAATGTACTTCACTGAGGACATGCGTGCTGCTAGCTTGCACGCTGTCGGCATCTGTCCGCACTCAGACAACGTCGATTCTTCACTGGACAAGATCGAGCGATATCTTCGTCTTCAGCACAACGTCGCCATCGACCGCGTCAAGTTCGAAGAACGTCGACAGGAGGAAGGCGAATCCTTCGACTCGTTCCTGATCGCGATCAAGGAGATGGCAGCTGATGCCGAGCTGTGCCCTTCCTGTCTCGACCAGCGAGTCACCACGCGGATCATGTCGGGGACTCGTGACAAAGAGACCCGCCGAAAGCTACTGGCGCTTCGGCCGTTCCCGACACTGGTACACGCCATCGACATCTGTCGATCCGAGGAGGCGTCACGGGCAAACAACGAGATACTCCAAGATATCAACCAGGGTCACCACAACGTCTTCCATATATCACGTCAGGACCAGCGGAGCCCGTCACGAGGCCAGCCATGTGACGGCTGCGGTCGTACCGGCCATCCCAGGAAGGCCTGCCCTGCTGCAGGCCAGACCTGCTCTCCTGTGGCATCAAGGGCCACCTGGCGACAGTATGCCGCAAACGACAACCATCTCAGCAACCATCAGAAACTCAGCGGTCCCGCAGCCGACATCGGTACCTGTACTACCAGGCCTCTGTGCCACAGGTCGTCATCGTCGGCAGTCTGGACAGTCACCACCAGGCACCGAAGATTGCCGTCCAACTCAACCACACCTCCGGGTCCCTCCTCGGCACCGTTGACGCCACGCCCGACTCCGGCGCCGAGATCACAGTGATGAGCGCGGAGACAGCACGCCGGCTCGGAGTACGCAGGGAGGATTTGTCGCCACCACCGAGCATCGAGATCTCCGCTGCCAATGGTCAGGCCATGCACTGCATCGGCACCTTCAAGGTCACCATTAGCCTTCAGGGCAGAGCTACTGAGGACACCGTGTACGTCTTCACAGAGTCCCGTGGGATGCTCCTGGCATGGTACACGGCTAAGAAGCTGGATATACTCCCAGCCCACTACCCCCAGCCTGCTACGACGCAGCCGCCCGCCAATCAGCGAGTCATGGCGACCAGCGCGTCCAGGGCACACAGTGTGTCTTCATTCCACTCAACGACTGACGTCCTACAGCAAAGGAAACTCCGCCAAGAACTCCTCCGAGACTACAGCGATGTCTTCACGTCAGACAACAAAGACTCACTCCAGCCGATGGCGGGCTCGCCCATGGTCATCCACGTCGCTGAGGACGCCACGCCATTTGCGGTCCGCACGGCACGCCAAGTTCCCTACGCCTGGAGGGACGAGGTCAAGGCACAGCTCGACGAGATGGTGCGACAGGGCATCATCGCACCGCTTGGTGCGGAACCTGCGGACTGGTGTCACCCTCTCGTGCTTGTGGCCAAGGCCTCGGGTGTCCGCATCTGCATCGACCTCACCAAGTTGAACAAGTTCGTCAAGCGGCCGCTCCATCCACTCATCACGCCTCGAGAAGCCGTCTCGCACGTTCCTACTGGGGCCAAGTACTTCTCAACCCTGGACGCGAAATCTGGATACTGGCAACTACCTCTGCACCTCGACAGCCAGCACTTAACGACCTTCATGACTCCTTGGGGCCGCTTCAAGTTTCTGCGGGCTCCCATGGGCCTGGTCTCGACTGGAGACGAGTACTGCCGGCGAGGGGACCTCGCACTACAGGGGCTGGACAACTTCACCAAGGTCGTCGACGACATCCTGGTGTACAGCGAAACCCTGGAAGAGCATGAACGTCATCTCCGAGCTCTTCTCAACCGCTGTCGTGAGCACGGCATCACTCTCAACGAGAAGAAGTTCCACTGCGCTGCAAAGGAAGTGTCCTACTGTGGGTTCAGCGTCTCCTCTGCCGGGAAGCAAGTTCACCACGAGAAGGTGGCCGCCATCGCTGAGGTTCCGCCACCCACAAACCTCACGGAGCTGAGATCCTTCATGGGCCTCGTCCAGCAGCTCGGCGACTTCTCCACAGACATCTCATCTGCCGCCGACTCTCTGCGTGGTCTTCTGAAGCCCAGCAACAGCTTCAGCTGGACTCCAGATCATCAAGCCGCCTTCGATGCCGTCAAAGCCGCGTTGTCATCACCGCCCGTGCTGGCATACTTCGATCCGTCTCTGCCAACGATGCTGCAGACCGACGCTGCCAGACTGAAGGGCCTGGGATATGCTCTACTGCAGCGACATGGAGATCGCTGGCGCCTGGTACAATGCGGATCCAGGTTCCTCTCTGACAGGGAGTCGCGGTACGCGATGGTGGAGCTGGAGCTCCTCGCAGTCGTCTGGGCACTGAAGAAGTGTCGCATCTTCCTGCAAGGACTACCACACTTTGACGTCCTCGTGGATCATCGTCCACTCATGCCGATATTGAACGAGTTTACCTTGGACGCCATCGAAAACGAACGTCTGCAAAGACTGAAAGAGAAGACATCCCTCTTCAACTTCACCACCAAATGGATAAGAGGGAAAGAACACGTGATCCCAGATGCGCTCTCCCGTGCCCCTGTCAGCGAGCCGACGGCCGAAGATGATCAGCTTGTCCAGGCTGTAGAGTGCCACGTCCAACAAGTGTCACTCATCACCATCCGGGAGATCAACGCTCGACAGGACGATCCACACCTGCCAGACCCGCGCCTGGAGGAATTCCGCGAAGTCGCCGGGTCCGACAGCGACTATCAGCTTCTACTGAAGGCGGTCACCGAGGGTTTCCCCGTCTCCAAGGAGCTGCTTCCTCACCCTGTCCTTCCTTTCTGGAGTGTTCACCACAAGCTATCTGCGCACAACGGCCTGATCCTCAAGGGGTGTCGCATCGTGATCCCCACAGCGTCACGGAGCGTCACTCTCGACGCCCTTCACGACTCTCATCAAGGAATAGACAGAACCAAACGCCGAGCTCGTCAAACCGTTTGGTGGCCAGGAATCAACAGCGACATCATCAACACCGTCAGTTCCTGCAACGCCTGCCAGGAGCGCCGAGCCAGCCTGCCACAAGAGCCGATGGCGAGTGAATCACCGCCATCTCGGATCTTCGAGGATATGTCGTCCGACATCTTCACCCTCGCCGGCAGGGACTTCCTAGTCTGCGTGGACAGACTTTCCAACTGGCCAGTGATCTTCCAGTTCCCGCGCGGGGACACCACCAGTCGACAGGTCATCCAGTCTCTCCGAGAAGTGTTCGTCACGCTCGGTGTCCCAGTGCGGCTACGGACAGATGGAGGCCCTCAGTACAAGAGCCGAGAAGTCGCCGTCTTCCTCAAGCGTTGGGGGGTGGCACACGTCTTCTCCACACCGTACTAAGCCCAGTCTAACGGACACGCTGAAGCAAGGGCTACAAACCAGCTATCTCTGATGTTTTAAATTTTAGTTTTTGACCCCTAAAACTCCAAACACTTTTTTGGGGAAATTATCACAAAATCCAAATTTTCCAAAATATTTATTTAAAAAACAAAAACTGAAGATATGTCAGAGAACTATACCTAGGCAACTAATATACCAAATTTAAAATCGATATCTCCATTTTTGACTGACTTAAGACATCTAAAGTATGGGTAACTCATATGTCATATTGTGAAAATGCGTTGTTTGGCTTTTTACCAGATACAGACAAATGAATGCCAGCACTGTATTCCTGAGATAAAACTGATCCATAAACATGCCTTCTTTGTTTATATTTATCAATCTAACATTTTAACCTTCAGTGACCTGAACTTGACCTAAACTTGACAATAACTTCACGTAATAAAATTCAGTGGGTAAAATGACTATCACTATCGAATTATACGTGGCAAATAACCCATAAAACATGTGTTGCATGGCTTTCGTAGATATTTTGCGCATAGTGAATTTATGTGACCCGATCTTGCCAACAATCTCACTTTACCTTTGTTTTTACCCACAATCTTGACCTTTGCCAACAATCTCACTTTAGCCCATGCGGGATGTGTATAATACCTTTGGCAGCACCTTGGGTGATCATGGTCGTCTTTTGCTGGAAAGTATGACCCATAAACTAAAAAACTTCGATTTTGACCTTTGACCTGACCGTGACATGACATTTGACCTCACTTTGAAATTGTTGAGCATCCTTTAGATTCATATCATTGAGAGCTTTCGAATGCCGCCTTGCGCGTCTCGCTGCCCTCCGCCCCCCCCCCCCCCCCCCCCCTCCACCCAGTCAATGGCATTCGGCTGAGGACCCCAGTCAATGCCGGGTTAAACATATTCTAAGAGCGCACAATATAAAATGAACTTTTTCAGTCACTGGATAGACGAACATCATAACCTCCAGAAATGACGGATGAAATCAAATGGATTTCTGCCAAAACTTTCAAACCCAACGACAGACATATTTCGACGACTTCTCTAATCTCGATCCCGCCGAATCCATTTCGCCATTTCTACGCTCTCTGTCGCAATGCCGGCTCCGAGCGTCCATGCGGGCCGACTCTCCATTTCAACCGGCCTGCCGCGGCTCCGGCCCAGCGTCCAATGTGCAGGCAGGCCGCGCCATTCCACTGAGCCAGGTCACGGCGGCAATAGCCTGGCCGCTGGCGACCGGTCACTGCTGGTCCGGCTCAGCTGACTAATGGTTGACGGAGAATAGCCAGCACCGCCGCCGCCGCCGCCGCCGCCGCTACCGCCGCCGCTCCGAGTCCGCCCGGAGTCCACGGCACGTGGTGCGGGCGGGGACAGGGGCGGGGGCGGGGGCAGGGGCGGAAGCGGCCGGGCAGTGCGAGCGGCGACCTCGCCTGCATTGTCCAATGACCCGTCCCTTCCGGAAGGAATGTCTGTCGACAGTCGGCCGGGTGAAGAGACGACCTCAGACGTCGGGTCCCTGGGTCGGGTCTCTGGGGTCTCTGGGTCGGGTCTCTGGGTCTCTGGGTCTGGGTCTCTGGGTCTCTGGGTCGGGTCTCTGGGTCCTGGGTCTGGGTCTGGGTCTCTGGGTCTGGGTCGGGTCTCTGGGTCGGGTCTCTGGGTCTCTGGGTCTGGGTCTGGGTCTGGGTCTGGGTCTGGGTCTGGGTCTCTGGGTCTGGGTCTCTGGGTCTGGGTCTCTGGGTCTGGGTCTCGGGTCTGGGTCTCTGGGTCTGGGTCTCTGGGTCTGGGTCTCTGGGTCTGGGTCTCTGGGTCTGGGTCTCTGGGTCTGGGTCTCTGGGTCTGGGTCTCTGGGTCTGGGTCTCTGGGTCTGGGTCTCTGGGTCTGGGTCTCTGGGTCTGGGTCTCTGGGTCTGGGTCTCTGGGTCTGGGTCTCTGGGTCTGGGTCTCTGGGTCTGGGTCTCTGGGTCTGGGTCTCTGGGTCTGGGTCTCTGGGTCTGGGTCTCTGGGTCTGGGTCTCTGGGTCTGGGTCTCTGGGTCTGGGTCTCTGGGTCTGGGTCTCTGGGTCTGGGTCTCTGGGTCTGGGTCTCTGGGTCTGGGTCTCTGGGTCTGGGTCTCTGGGTCTGGGTCTCTGGGTCTGGGTCTCTGGGTCTGGGTCTCTGGGTCTGGGTCTCTGGGTCTGGGTCTCTGGGTCGGGTCTCTGGGTCTGGGTCGGGTCTCTGGGTCTCTGGGCCTGGGTCGGGTCTCTGGGTCTCTGGGCCTGGGTCGGGTCTCTGGGCCTGGGTCGGGTCTCTGGGTCTCTGGGCCTGGGTCTCTGGGTCTGGGTCTCTGGGTCTGGGTCTCTGGGTCTGGGTCTCTGGGTCTGGGTCTCTGGATCTGGGTCTCTGGGTCTGGGTCTCTGGGTCTGGGTCTCTGGGTCTGGGTCTCTGGGTCTGGGTCTCTGGGTCTGGGTCTCTGGGTCTGGGTCTCTGGGTCTGGGTCTCTGGGTCTGGGTCTCTGGGTCTGGGTCTCTGGGTCTGGGTCTCTGGGTCTGGGTCTCTGGGTCTGGGTCTCTGGGTCTGGGTCTCTGGGTCTGGGTCTCTGGGTCTGGGTCTCTGGGTCTGGTCTGGTCTCTGGGTCTGGGTCTCTGGGTCTGGGTCTCTGGGTCTGGGTCTCTGGGTCTGGGTCTCTGGGTCTGGGTCTCTGGGTCTGGGTCTCTGGGTCTGGGTCTCTGGGTCTGGGTCTCTGGGTCTGGGTCTCTGGGTCTGGGTCTCTGGGTCTGGGTCTCTGGGTCTGGGTCTCTGGGTCTGGGGTCGGGTCTCTGGGTCTCTGGGCCTGGGTCGGGTCTCTGGGTGTGATCAGGAGTATCAATGGAGATCGAGATAGTCCGTTAGACCTTTCGCTCCGGTCTGATTTCTTCGAATCAGCTAGAATCTATATCAGCTTCATGAAGCTGCTTAACAAATGGTGGGAGAGGGTTTCTTTCGGAGGCGAACTAGCATGTGATAAAAATGACAAGACAAGACAGCTTGAATGGATTGCTCATTGATATGTACATATACGTTTTTCTTATGAGCCAATATATATGTCTGATTTGTAGGGGCGTGCTATGCTGGAATACTATGACACTGTATTTGTACCGTATGTAGCACTAGCCGTTTTCACGAAAGAGTATTGCGCTGAAAAGAAAAGAAAAGTTTCTGAGAAGTTTTGGTATAGAAGTCTTAGTATATTATACATTCGAAGAAATAAATGACTGATATAGGCGATATTATCACTATCCAATAGTTATGGAAACATGTATTAAGCTCATAACAAGTTTATGATACAAAATTAGACGTTTTTAAAGAACATATACGCCTAGAGTCCATTCGTTCAAATTAGCATACCGTCATACTAGTTAGTTACTAAATCTGGCAGCGTCATAGATCACAGGTCTGTTTGCGCACGCACACTGCACAATGATGGGCCAGCATCGATTCGCAGCCGCTTGCGACCTTCAATCAAGACATTTTGCCCATCCTGAGTTCAGTCATTCTGGCATTTTTCGCTTGATAGGTGTTAAATTAGTAGTTTGTGTTTGTGTTTGTCTGAGATATTTGAAACTTGCAGGATTTCATAAGGTCACAAGTTCCTACAATTCACATAATCTCGGATTTTGTTATGTGTTGGTGACCTAAGGTCAGGTCAATTTTCGTGACCCATTATAGCTCAATCTGAAAATAAACAAATGCTTCCTATTCAGAGAATATTAATTGAGTCAGGCCAATTTTCCCAGAATCATGTTATTTTAGCTCATTCTTGATGACCCAGATGCAATTGTTGCTCAGTGACCTCTGCAAGGTCAGCTGAGGTCATATGAGGTCACCAGCACGTTTTTTACCAATAACTTTGCATATTATAAAGATAAGAGACGTGCAAAAGACACCACTGTGTTTGGCTCGTCGAGTTTCATCGTCCCATATGCAACATAACCTACCTGGGTCGCCAAATGACCTTAAACTGAGGTCAAAATTTTGGTTGACCTAACCAGGTCCCCATTAGCATGTTTCGAAGAGCCTTGACAAAAGAAACACAATGGTGTTAAAATTACTGCTATATGATCAACCAAAAAGTTATTCATGCACAACCGTTTGGGAAAAATGCCCTTGTGACCTTCGGTAACTTCTGGAGCCTAAACTATTGACCTTAGCTAAATTGTGAGGCTCCAAGTGCGAGTGCATTTTTCATGAGCTTTCGATTGTCTTGTTTTCCGTTTGTTCTTAACTGTCATAGTTCCCGATATATATATATATATATATATATATATATATATATATATATATATATATATATATATATATATATATATATATATATATATATATATATATATATATATATATATATATATATATATATATATAATATATTATATATATATATATATATATAATATATATATATATATATATATATATATATATATATATATATATATATATATATATATATATATATATATATATATATATATATATATATATATATATATATATATATAATATATATATATATATATATATATATATATATATATATATATATATATATATATAT
>JAXIVJ010016063.1:0-5000 GCA_036785665.1 Chirona hameri
ATAAGTACCTACTATTAGTTTATATTGAATTTTGAATATCGGTGACCTAAGGTCAGATCAATTTCGTGACCTCATCGTTATAAGTAAATGGATAAAAATGAAAACACGTATACATCCACAGTAAATGCTTACATTTGACCAGTTTTCACCAGATATACCATTATTGTGCCGTATGCAAAGACCCAAGTCACATTTGTGTTCTGTGACCTCTGCGAGGTCAACTCAGGTGACCCCGAGGTCACGTGTGGTTTTTATTCAATAACTCTTTGCCAAAAAAAGGTAGAGTAATGAAGTTCTTAACATTGTGTTTGGCTCGTCAAGACGCGTTGATTGATGTAAAATATGAACTTGACCTGACCTTGACCTGAGCACAGGTCAGGTAAATTTGGGAATATTACCCAACTAGGTCATGGTCATACGATACACTATTCGATGTGTCTCGACGGAGAATGACGGTACTCTTGCGGCCAGTGACGGCACCCCTCTGGCTAGTGTCGGCGCCCCTCTGGCCAGTGACGGCACCCCTCTGGCTAGTGTCGGCGCCCCTCCGGCCAGTGACGGCACCCCTCTGGCCAGTGACGGCACCCCTCTGGCCAGTGACGGTGCCCCTCCGGCTAATGACGGTGCCACTCTGGCCAGTGACGGCGCCCCTCTGGCCAGTGACGGTGCCCTTCTGGCCAGTGTCGGCGCCCCTCTGGCTAGTGTCGGCGCCCCTCTGGCCAGTGACGGCACCCCTCTGGCTAGTGTCGGCGCCCCTCCGGCCAGTGACGGCACCCCTCTGGCCAGTGACGGCACCCCTCTGGCCAGTGACGGCGCCCCTCATCCTAATGACGGCACCCCTCCGGCCAGTGACGGCACCCCTCTGGCCAGTGACGGCACCCCTCTGGCCAGTGACGGCGCCCCTCCTCCTAATGACGGCACCCCTCTGGCCAGTGTCGGCGCCCCTCCTCCTAATGACGGGGCCCCTCCGGCCAGTGACTGCTCCCCTCCAGCCAATGACGGCGCCCCTCCGGCCAGTGGCGGCGCCCCTCCGTCTAATGACGGCGCCCATTTGGTCAGTGACGGTGCCCTCCGGCTAATGGCGGTGCCCCTCTGGCCAGTGTCGGCGCCCCTCTGGCCAGTGACGGTACCCTTCTGGCCAGTGTCGGCGCCCCTCTCGCCAGTGATGGCGCCCCTCTGGCCAGTGACGGCGCCCCTCTGGCCAGTGACGGCGCCCCTCTGGCTAGTGTCGGCGCCCCTCCGGCTAATGACGGCGCCCTCTAGCCAGTGGCAGCGTCCCTTCGGCTAGTGATGGTGCCCATCTGGCCAGTGACGCCACTTTTGCGGCCAGTGACGGTACCCCTGTGGCCAGTGACGACGCCCCTTCGGCCAGTAACGGTGCCCCTCCGGGCCGTGACCAGGGGCACAGCCAGACCTTCAGAAGGGGGAGGGAAGCCCCTGGGAGAGGCCCCCACCCCCAAAAAATACCCCTGGATATGAAAAACTCTACGGATTTCAACCAATTTACTTTGTGAGGCCCTCTTTTTAACAATTTTTCTTCGTCTACTTTTGATGAGCTGGATTGGACCAGGACCCTCAGTAGGCATTGTACTGAGCGAATTACTAATTTGTATTGTTACGTACATGAGAGAAAACAAATCTTATCTGGCAACAGGTGGGGTCGGTTTTTGAGTGTGGGGCGGCTGAAATGACGAAAAATGTACACCCATTTTGCCCTTTTTTCTTCTTTTTTTACATTTATTTCAAAACACACACACAGAGACACTTGAGACATTGTGGACACTGTTGACACTGTTTTAGACACTGTTGGCCTGTAATGGCATATCATATCATGGCCCATCATGACCCCTGCCCGCGCCGCCTCGCGTTAATATGCGGCCTAGCCTTGCGGGGCGGCGCCCCCTCGCCGTCGGCCGGGCGTGCGAGCCGTCGACCAGCTTTGTGGCCGGCGCCCCGTACGCCCGGCCTGCCGACCGGCCCCGCAGAATGTGCTGAGGGCCGGTCCCGGGTTAGCCCCGGTGGGGAGATGGGCGGGGCTATACCAACACGTATAACCGTGTAGCGTCCGCACGTCTAACCATGCATATTCGATTATCAACGTTACACGCCTTAAAGGAAATAGTTCACCTTCAACATGGGATTTTGAACTGAAATAGCAGTTTTGTAGCCCGTGTTGAGAAATCCGTATCTGCAACTTTTCTTGGCTGAAAAGACTCTCCAGCCGAAGATATTTGACTTTTTGGCGAAGGAATGCGGCGCATATATGATATACCGTACCGTCTGCGAGTGCCAGCACTGCACGGAGCATGCGCAGACCAATAACGCACACCATAACATTAATGATTTACGACCTTCTGTCCTGAATTGGCGCGATGTAGGACCATTTTTGAAAAGAAAAAAAGAAACTGTATTAAAAAATATAATAAGATCGTGTTCTGAAAAAATTCCGAAGGTGAACTATTTCCTTTAATTTAACGCACCGAACATGCTGGCGTACTTAGGTTAACGACTCGACGTACTGTCTAACGAAGAGGTACAAACACACTCTCATACCGATAGCACACCTAACATCTTTTCTGTGGCGCTCCACAATGTCTTGAACTCTTCTGCCCTGTCGTTCATGCCATAGACACAAGCTTGTACTCTTTGGAACGCCGTTAAGTGGAGCAAAAACAGACGGATGGTAAGGTCACTTTCACATTTACTTTGCTTCCATATGAACCATTTGGCCAGCAACAAAAACAGGCTTAGGTCATATTCCCCGCCTGTATGAACCCCCAACATATTTTTTTCTTCTTCTAGGAGTCAGTTCTGTAGTTCGATATACCCCGTTACCTCTTTTGAAGGCCATCCATATCTGGTCCCAGAAAGTCTTGACTTTTGGGCAATCGATCATCAGATGTAACGTTGTTTCAACTGCTTGTCTACAAAAAATGCACTGATCATTATCAATGATTAATGATGCCAAATATTTTCAACATCTTACGCGTTGCAAGGATTCTATGCCATATGATATGCGAAATTGGAACCATCTAAGCTCAATATTCTTTGTACTTGCAGTTAAATACTTTGTTAACTTTTTCCAATCCGGAGCAACCCCAATGTCTGTATTCCATTTAGTTTCGCATGAACAATGGTTAATCAGCTTGGGTGTTAATAAGGTCCTATATGCCCATTTCGTAGTGCTTTCCACCGACTCTAACATGGTCAAAGTCGTTGATGAAGCCATAGGTTCATTATGCCTTTGCAACGGTCGCCATGCTACTGGTATTTTACTGACTAAACAGTTGCATGTCATAATGTTCAAGCCACTCCACTTGTGCTTTATCTCTGTGGCTGTATACCATCTTCTTGCTGAAAAGTTGTATAGGTCTTTTACATATACAGCATTTTGAGTATCCATTAACCGCAATTGACCGGCTGGTAACGATGATTCAATATTTAAATTACGGTTTAAGAACAAAGGCTGCGCTAAAAACTCGTCCTTCTCGTCACCGTTTTGCTGTATTTGAGCCCCTGCAGTTAATGCCTGATCCCAGAACTTAGGCAAATTTCTGCTACGTATCTGCCGGTCTCCGATTGCAAATTGCAAAATATTGAATCTGCTACCAACATGAAATCGCTTATTGACAAGCAACTTCCAACTGGCGTTTTTGGGTTCAGCCAACGTTTGATCCAAGTTACTTTGAGAGCATTAGCAAATGATTCAACGTCTGGCGCTCCAATGCCACCTTCCAAGAACTGTTTCTCCGCGAAACTTCTCTTTATTTTATCCTTCTTTCCCATATGAACTTAAATAGCAGCGATTCCAGCCTTGCCATGTATATTTTTTCAGCATTATCGATTACTGCAAACAAACACAAAAACTTTAATAGCAGAAGAGACTTGACAAGAATCACTCTGCCCAGCGGCGTTAAGCTTCTTTGGGTCCATGGGGACATAACCTTTTTTATTTCTTCAATTTTATGACTGTAATTAACCTCCCTTGTGCGCTTAGCGTCAGCAAATATTCGTATCCCAAGCAAATCGAGAGCCTCTCCTTCCTCTAGCCATTTCAGGTTCAATTCTTGGCATATTGGTGACGGTTGGTGCTTAGCACTACCGATCCATGCGCACATCGTTTTGCCCACATTTAACCGTAGTCCTGTACCTGCACTGAAGTCGTTCAAAACAGTTACTACATTTCGTAGCGAATCTTCGGACCCATCTAAAATAACAGTCAAGTCGTCTGCGTCGGCTGATAGCTTTATCTCCGAATCGGAATTCTTTATCCCTCTGATGCCATTATTTGACCTGATTTTCCTCACTAGCGGCTCCATACCTAACACCCACATCAGACAGCTCAGGCGGCATCCTTGTCTTATTCCATGGTCGTTTACCATACCATCTTCTTACCATCTTCTTTAATCGCAAAGCCATCACTTTTGCAATAATTATATAAGGTACAGACTTCTTGGTTTCAAATTTTCAATGTACCTTTTATCTTTACATTTTTTAGGAATTAGGGTTGTCACACTTCTAGAAAAGGACTCCGGGAAAGTTTCACGCTCATACATTTTGTTTACTACTACCAACAACAATGGACAAAAAATGTCCCAAAAACGTTTGAAGAATTCAGCTGTCCACCCACGGGGGCCAGGCGATGTGCTTGGCTTCAGAGTCGAAAGCGCTTCCGTCAATTCTGCGTCTGCGATTTGAAGCTCGCATTCTTCCCGCTTTATATCAGTGAATTTCTCTAACGAGTCTAAAAAGTCATTGGCTTCGTCGCCTGTTCTAGGTGCCCTCTTGTAAAGCTTCGTATAGAAAGCAGTGCTTTCGTTCAGCATCTTCTCTGTTTTGTCTGAAAGCTCGCCGGTGACTATGGTGTGGTTCAAAAACATGGCTGGAATATTCCGTGAGCTTGCTTTTCGTTTTTCCAGTGAGAAGAAATAAGAAGAACTCTTCTCAGCGTATGCCGCCCAATTCCCTTTACATCGGAACATATTGCCTTTCGTTCTAAT
>JAXIVJ010016063.1:10000-29922 GCA_036785665.1 Chirona hameri
GTGTGTGTGTGTGTGTGTGTGTGTGTGTGTGTGTGTGTGTGTGTGTGTGTGTGTGTGTGTGTGTGTGTGTGTGTGTGTGTGTGTGTGTGTGTGTGTGTGTGTGTGTGTGTGTGTGTGTGTGTGTGTGTGTGTGTGTGTGTGTGTGTGTGTGTGTGTGTGTGTGTGTGTGTGTGTGTGTGTGTGTGTGTGTGTGTGTGTGTGTGTGTGTGTGTGTGTAAAATACATGTTGGCCCCCCTTTCCAGGTTTTTTTTTGGGGGGGGGGGGCATGGCCTGGTTGGCCCCCTGGATCCGCCAGTGATAGTACCTTTTGCGATTTCTATTTTTCTCATTTAACAAAATTGATTATTTATGCAAAAAGAATACCGAAAAGCGGGGATCAAGGCCACGCCCCAAAATTGCTAACCCTATGGATAATGTCCCATTCCGATGTCCAGTTTTATATGCATGTAGGTGGCCCTTTCTCCTTCACCATTTGCATTTCTTTAAACTTAAAACTTCAATACGAGGGTTTCCCTGTGCGTGGAACGCCAACACACAGTCATGGGTGGAATTTCTTATTCAAATGGTGGGGCCACTGCCCCACTAACTTTGTGTTTTTCCCCACCAACTTTTGTCAGTTTTGAAGGTTTTCTGACGTTAAATGGTCATTTTCACCTTAGCCATGCAAAACAACCACCCAATATGACATTTCGCCCACCAACTTTTTCTGGAAAGCTCCACCCATGCACGCAGTCCAGCCGGCACACAGCAGTTGGGGTGGCTTGGCACGGCAGAGACACACGAGGACGAGCGTTATAGGGTGCGCCACCGTCGCTTCACGATCCAAACACGTCCGGCCCACGCGGCAATGCTTTTGCTATTGCGGAAGGGCGATATTATTGTTCATGATCTCCTTTCTCGAGTCTGCCAAAAGGGAGTACGCTCTGACTCCTGAGCGCTGCATGCTGCATCGTATCAATTAATACTTAGATAAATCAAACCATTTTTGATCAATAATGATTTTTGTTCATTTCGACGTTTGCATGCGCGGCGCGCTGTGGTACCACCCCTATTAGAACGTACCATAGCAAACACAAAATTGATTTGATGGTCCTATCCAATGGTGAAAACCCGATCTCAATCGGAGCAGTGGTTGCAAAGTTATTAACTTCCGAAAAGCGTCTGTACGGCCGGTTCGGGCCGGGTCAAATGTACATTTGTCTAGTAAGTTGACGAGAAACCTCACGGGTGCTTCGCGCCCGCTCGGTAATAAACGTACCACAGATTGTTATGTTGTATACAACAAATTAATTCTGCGATTAATTAAATATATTCCAAGCATTAAGGTATACTATAAAATTATATGTATATATAGCCGGGGCGGCCGGCGGCCGGCGTTCGGCGCCCGGCGTTCACCGCCCAGTGACTGCGCGTTGCGGGTTGCCTGCCTGCCGGGGACAGACGGGCCGCGACCCGGCGCCGGCTGGGGTCGCGGGGCGCATTCGATTCCTGGCCGTGACCGCGCGAGCTCTGCGCGCGCGGTCCCTTACCCGCAGCGTTGTTGCTCGTGTCAGCTGTGACCGTAGCAGGTTGAAGTTAATATAAATTGAAGAGCGACTAGCAGTGATTGTGGAGAGGAGAGGAGACCAGTATACATATATGCCAGACTTGGCTGATGATTTTGAGGTCTTGCTTTGTTGTGAGTATGCATCCAATATGACCTCTTAGTTGTGTCAGTTATTACTTTTCAACGATATATAATTACAATAAATTGATAGGTCGATAGAAGATGCAAACAAAAAAAGTTGCATTAAGGAGTAATAATTTATATAGGATACGTGTTTCTTTTTGCTCTTCCCCAACTCAAATTCAGGCTGTGGGCTTCCAATTTGCAATGCTTACGAAGCATTTGGTGGTCTTTGATAATTACCTCCTTACAATCTGCGGACTTCTGTGGGTCTTGCTGAGCTTTGAAAGAAATACATAGGGAAATCTGCAGAAAATGCAGGTTTAACCTTGCTTGCGTTCTAAGCTGCTAAGCTATGTCTTTCAAGGAAACGTTTTGGTATTGGCTTCCATTGTTAAAATATTATACCTAAGTATAACTTTTCCTTACTGATATGCTTTTCCTAGACGCTTTTTTAACATTTTCCTTTCGTGGCCGTTGATGGTTATCAAATCAAAACCTTCGTTTGTGCCTGGTGGTAAGTTTAAAAATAATTAGGTATTCATGTATTTTGTGTTAAAATTGTAATTATCTAGAAAGCTAACGCCGAGGCAGAAATTGCCTATTTTCCTGCTGCTCGTGCCACGAAGTTCAATTTCGCAATAGGCCTGGCCTGGACCGTGTACACTGTATATATAACGTGACCTCGGCAACCCTCGGCAGCCCTCGGCAGCCAGCAGAGCCGTACGGAACCTCGGCGGGGTAACGTGCAACGGGCTGGCTGTCTCCCCTCCCTCTGCCTCCTCCTCTCCCTCTCTCTATCTCTCTCCGTCACCAGAGGTGCTCGCTGTGAAAATGAGGGCCTCTGCGATGGTGCTGGTGCTGGTGGCAGTGCTGATGGTGCCTCACTGCTCAGCTCGCCCTCAGTTACCTCAGTTACAGGGAGTCAGACCGGAAGACGCAGAAGTTCATGCGCGGATTTTAATAATTCACTGTGCACCGGGCTCAGTGCAGGTTGGACAACAGTGCAGACAAACTGGTGAGAGAACAAAAAAAGAGCAGATTCTTGGGATTTGTGATCGACAGGCCTGGGAACTGTTGGGCCGTTTTGAGTTTTTAAATTTTTACACAATGTACGTCTTAAACTTGCTGTTGTCGTCTTTACCAAGCATTATTGGATACAATTACATTGATATACGTCTAGTGTTTTATCATGAAAACTGCACACAAGAGTGCACTGAGTGTCAAAATGTGAATCGAGTGAGCATGCACTGTTCTTAGTGTCTTATTTGTAACCAAGTGTACGAAGGCAACCTTAGACTGCTGTTGAAAGCTCTCAAAATACCAATCAGGTGAAAGAAACAATATCTGTGAATACCATGCCACCCTCTCAGAAGGATAAGATAACATATAGGCAATCGACGCTGATCCGTTATTTTTCGGCAGAGTCCGGGCCACCTAGTGTCGGATTAGCCCATGAAAATGGTGATCCGGAAAATGGGACATGTTTTTATTTTTGTCCCAATCTTATTTATTTTATTTTAATTATTATTTATTTGTTTTTGCCTTATTATTATATTTGTCTTATTATATTTATCTTATTTTTGATTATTTTATTTTTTATTTTTGTCCCATTTTATGTCCCCCATTTTCCTGATCACCGTGATGCCACAGAGCCTGATGTAATCCTGCAATCCGCTGCCCGTGGAAACGCAGTCACTCTTATTACAAGTTAGACCGACGTTAATAAACATTATACATATCTGTCCACATGCGTTGCAATATCTCCAAACTTCGTAGGATGAAACTTAAAAATAATTGGTGGGGCATAATGTCACATTGGTTGGGTACAGAGACGTGGGAACCGTGGGGGGCAGTGGGGGCAACTCGCCCCCACAACTTTGGAGCTGGGGGGGGGGACGACGCCACCCCCCCCAACTTTTTACACGATCACTCGACTCTGTATAAGAACAAGGGCATTGTAATCGGATTTTTAATGGCGGCACGCAGCGCCGCCAAATTTGGCACAGCTTTTTGGGCATCAATTACCCACACGTAGTTATATATATATATATATATATATATATATATATATATATATATATATATATATATATATATATAATATGTATATATATATATATATATATATATATATATATATATATATATATATATATATATATATATATATATATATATATATATATATATATAGATACATATATATATATATATATATATATATATATATATATATATATATATATATATATATATATATACACATACATGCATGCATGCATGCATGCATACATACATACATACATACATACATACATACACACACACACACACACACACACACACACACACACACACACACATACATACATACATACATACATACATACATACATACATACATACATACATACATACATACATACATATATATATATATATATATATATATATATATATATATATATATATATATATATATATATATATATATATATATATATATATATATATATATATATATATATATATATATATATATATATATATATATATATATATATATATATATATATATTGACACACCGTTTTGTTTCTTGTTACAGATCGAGGTAGAGTGAATGCTGCGCCTCCGATGTTTATATTTACCAAGTAATCAGCTACTGCACCCAGCAAACAATATGACGTCATTGTCATAATCTGCTGCCGCTGCAGAGATGTGTACGTGACGTCACTGGCATATCTGCGGCCATGCCAGACTGCATGAATGTTAGCGTCCGCATCGGCGATCCTGACGAGAAAAATGCTATTTCATATCCTACAATCGGATGCCTGAATAAAGCCTACTTGATGTTCTTCTTGAAGTGTGCCGTTTTGTTGCTGTCGTTCTTGGGCAGGGGCGCAGCCAGGGGGGGGGGGAGGGGGGCAATTGCCACCCCCCCCCCTTACGGGTCACAGGGGGCTCCGCCGAGATTGGCCCAGATACAATTTGCATTAGCTAAATGGCTTTCAAAAAGTCACAGGTCTCAAACCAGGCAAGGGTCACTGGTGCATGTCAAGGGCCCTCAGCGACACTGAAGGGCTTTCGAAGCCGGCCCAACTGAGCGTTGCTCGGACACACGCTAGTAGCGCTAGTAGCGCTTTCGTTCCATGGCAACCAGGCGTCGGCCAATCAAAAGCCAGAAAGGGAATACGTTCTGGCTTTTCATTGGCTCACGCCTGGTTGCCATGGAGAACGAAAGCGCTACTAGCGTGCGTTCGAGCAGCGCTCTGATCCGTGAAGCAATCCGTGAAGCATCCGTGATGCATGACTGACGATCAGTATAAGTCATGAATAACAACAACATGCAAACTATACCAACTCGAATAAAATAAGGGCGGAATGAAATGAACCCCAGGCAAGCTAGTATTCGCAAAGCACTCGGTACTGCGCCACAATAGCAAAAGGTGAGGGAAATGCATATTGGATACAATATTATTACGTCACAAGTTTCTGAAGTGTCAACTACTATAAAATACAGTGATAAAATACCTTTAATAATGATTAACAAGAAAATTCAAACTTAAAAACAATAATTTGAATGTCTTTAATTAGCTTTCAACTCAAAATCAGATATATTTTGCAATGCTACACAAGAATGGCACCAGTGACGTCATTAACAAAGCCTGCTACGGGACTTGGGTATACTAATCAAGAACAACTCGCCACAATGGTTAAGTGCGCCGAGAAGCATGACAATGACTTTGTAAACAAATCGCCGACGCTAAATAGGTCGCCGTCGATGTGCATCGATGAGCTTCCGATTTAATTGCCAGTTTTGTGTTATTGTTTGTTAGTTTTTTGGGGATTTTTTTTTTATTTTCACGATAATATAAAGCATAGTGTTATATACAGCCACAGACAAATTATACAATGCTCCTAATGTTGAAAACAAATGAATCGATTTGCACAAATTGGGGGTCGCAACCGCTAACTATGCCGCCGTTGATGTGCATCGATGAGCTTCCGATTTTATTGCCACTTTTTACAATCGCTGTTAGTTTTAGAAGATCGCCGGGCATATAATCACAACAAGCAGAACGCACAATATATTTTCAACTCCATTGCGTAAAAAAACAATACGAGAAAAGCCCGCAGTTTGATGAGGACCAAAAGTACTTGCAAGTACCGGTCGTTAAAAGTGTGGAACGCTTATCAACTTTAACTTGAAATATCTTTCGGTAGGAAAGTTTTCATACAAATTGTGATGAATTTACAATATATTTTGGTCTCGTCTGGCGATTTCAAGTGCTAACTCCATTTTTGTGGAAAAAGGTCATTATTCCCCTTTAACATTATATTTGAGTTGAGATAGCCATTTGTATGGCTAGGTATTGAAATTAAGTATGTTAGAAGTTAAAACAACCACAATGATCTAATCAAAAAGATATTCGAGTTTGATTTTGACATCTGTAAAACATAAGGTCCATGTGTATTTGAATAGGGCATCTAAACCGACAGTGTCGTCTCTTTAACCAACTGGTAATGATAGTCGACTTGTTTTAAGGTCAGCCTTGAAATATTTTCGTATTTCATTTCTGGATCCCAGGGTGGTTCGCAATCTAAGCCAATCTAGACGGGTCCGTATCATAAGTGCCACGGATTCATAAGTGCCAGAGCTTATAAGTGCCACAGTTCATAAGTGCCCAGGGTTCACAAGTGCCCAGGATTCACAAGTGCCCAGAGTTCATAAATGCCCAGAGTTCATAAGTGCCCAGGGTTCATAAGTGCCATGAATTCAAAGGTGCCTTGGGTTCATTATGCCCCAAACGTGATTGGCTAATGAGAAGGCAGGATTAACGTCAGCATGACCAATAGGATCGGCTGCTAGACAGCAGGAGGCGGAGCCTATCAAAGGGGTGCCGTTCATAAGTGCCACGGATTCATAATTGTCACAGCTTATAAATGCCGCAGTTCACAAGTGCCTAGGATTCACAAGTGCCCAGGATTCACAAGTGCCCAGAGTTCATAAGTGCCCAGAGTTCATAAGTGCCCAGAGTTCATAAGTGCCGAGAGTTTATAAGTGCCATGAATTCCCGTCCCTGTAGCTCAGTGGGAGAGCGCTGGACTTCTGACCTATCCCGGTAGTGGCAGCTCGGGTTCGAGTCGCTTCGGCGCTCGCTATTTGCTCCTCACTGGGATGGCCTGCGGCCGGTGGCAGCGGTCGCACTCAAGGTCAGGTAACGTCAGTGAGCGGGGCGGACCGTGTCCAGGTATGTCGGGCACGTAAAACTTTCGGCTCTAAATTCTGCCGGCCAACAGGAATTGCGCGATCGGGTGGTGAGGTCAGGACCTGCGCAACAAGCTCTGCTTAGCGTGGGTCCTGACCTCGAAAATCCATCCATACAAAACATTCGGACTAAAATTATTATTAAAAAAATATATAATAAAACAAAAAAAAACATAAAAAGTGCCCAGGGTTCATAATGCCCCAAACGTGATTGGCTAATGAGGAGAGAGGATGAACGTCAGCATGACCAATGGGATCGGCTGCTAGACAGCAGGAGGCGGAGCCTATCCCATGCGTCGTTCGGGTACACTCTCTGGCAGCGCACTACCCCTTGTTACAATGTCTTGTCATTGTTCGCGGGCTCTCCTTCCTGACCGTCTGAAGAAATGGATCCAAGACCGACGTACGTCACAAAGCAACAGCAACAGCAAGCAAGACGTCACAAAGCAACAGCGAGAATGTTCCTAACGCACCAATCAGCTTGCAGTTTTTCGCTCGCAAACACTCGCGAACGCCTGACACACATGACGCCGTGGCCTCTTATACGGCCTTGGCCGTGGCCAGGGCACTATACACTGTCAGACCAGGCGTTCGCGAATGTTTGCGAGCGAAAAACTGCAAGCTGATTGCTTCGTCAGAAACATTCTCGCTTTCGCTGTTGCTTTGTGACGTATGTCGGTCTTAGATCCGATTCTCAGACGGCCAGCACGCGAACAATGACAAGATATTGTATCAAGGGCTAAGTGCGCTGCCAGAGAGTGTACCCGAACGACACATGGGACAGGCTCTCCGCCTCCTGCTGTCTAGCAGCCGATCCTATTGGTCATGCTGACGTTCATCCTGCGTCCTCATTAGCCAATCACGTTTGGGGCATTATGCAACCTGGGCACTTGTGAACTCGTGGCACTTATGAACTCTGGGCACTTATGAACTCTGGGCACGTATGAACTCTGGGCACTTGTGAATCCTGGGCACTTGTGAACCCTGGACACTTGTGAACCCTGGGCACTTGTGCACCCTGAGCACTTATGAACTGTGGCACTTATGAATCCGTGGCACTTGTGAACAGCCCCCTTGGATAGGCTCCGCCTCCTGCTGTCTAGCTGCCGATCCTATTGGTCATGCTGAAGTTCATCCTGCCTCCGCATTAGCCAATCACGTTTGGGGAATTATGAACCCTGGGCACTTGTGAACTCATGGCACTTATGAACTCTGGGCACTTGTGAACCCTGGGCACTTGTGAATCCTGGGCACTTGTGAACCCTGGGCACTTATGAGCTGTGGCACTTATAAGCTCTGGCACTTATGAATCGGTGGCACTTATGAACGGTCCCCATCTAGACACCGGGTGGTTCTCTTTTTCTGCGCAATAGATGTCGACAACAATTGTGCCATATATTTGGCAGCACAAAGGATTTCCCTGTTATTAAAAAAACATATGACGTCACCAACCCAACTTTTCGCTTAAAACTAAAAGTTGAATATCTTCCAAGATATTTTTTTTTCTCGGAAAAAGTTCACGAACATGTTCAGCTGACCTCGCCTGACATGTAGACATACAATTAATTGTGATTCGACAACTTTCACAAAGGTGGGACAGTCCTTTTAAAGGAAATAGTTCACCGGAAAATTTATCAGAATACGATTTTATTATATTTTTTAATACAGTTTCTTTTTTCTTTTCAAAAATGGTCCTACATCGCGCCAATTCAGGACAGAAGGTCGTAAATTATTAATTGTATGGTGTGCGTTATTGGTCTGCGCATGCTCCATGCAGTGCTGGCACTTTCAGACGGTACGGTATATCATATATGCGCCGCATTCCTTCGCCAAAAAGTCAAATATCTTCGGCTGGAGAGTCTTTTCAGCCAAGAAAAGTTGCAGATAGGGATTTTTCAACACGGGCTACAAAACTGCTATTTCAGTTAAAAACCCCATGTTGAAGGTGAACTATTTCCTTTAAAGGGAGTATACGGGTTTCCGTCCTGAAAGTAAATGCACTCTTTTGCAGTTGTATGAGCTTTAAACACATTTAAAACATATAACAAAGACCTCAATGCTCATTTAGTCCATTATTTCAGCAATTATCAGCGTTAAAACTTGGGCGTTTTTCGAGACTAGTATCAGATAACGAGTACTTGATCGGCACTTTTATCCACCACTTCTATCCACCACTTTTATCTTAAGATCAATTTTAGAGTTTTTAATTATCGGCAAGTCCTACACTGGATCACAAAATTATTATGCAATTCAAAACTGACGGGACTTTGTATTACTACACACTGTTCGTTGAGGTTTTGTGTTGTTGTGGTTTTCTTTTCTCTGGCCTTTAGCGTTGAGAATTTGGTGGTGGCGTAATATTATTTTTTGCATGAAAATTCATGAAAAATATAGAATTGTATGGTAAAACTAGGTAACGTGTCGTTGGAACAAAACAAGTTTATTTTCTTTCAAATATTGCTTATTTTACCGGAAATATGCCATAAGTGAGGTATTAGCATAAAAGAGATGACTGACTCTGCCTCAGCCGGTCCTGCAGAAAATACGCGGTGGCATCACCGCGCACTTTGGAATGTCCTTACGTGCAGAAGAGGTCATTTCCAGAAAAAAATGTGGCTACCGTGGGACTTCTACCACCTTTATAAGTACGTTTTACTATGTAACTCAATTATTCTGGGAAAAACCCGTATAATTCTCTTTAAGCGCAAATGGTGAGGCCATATCATTTCTGCCAAAAATATTTGCGATATACTGTTCCTAGCCAAGATTATTAGCCCAACACTTTGGCTTAAGCTGGCTTAGGCGTGCCTTAGTGCCCAAGTTTTCGCCGCTTTGGCAGCCTTTGTGTTTGATACGGAAAAACAAGCATAAATGCAGCTAAATTAAAACTGCATCATAAGCATGTAATAATGCAACTCTTAGTACGCAGTCTTACTCTGCATAGGTTAGCATGGTCAATTTGTTGCCATTTGAACGCAAAATATGTATGTCAGGGAAAATTTCTGTAGTAATTTCCTATGATTTTAGACAACGAAACTCCTGCAAAACAGTGTAAGAATAGGGTCTGAACTTTGGTTAGGCACTGCCTAAAGTGGACGCGCCGCCACTGTATATTATGGTATTTTATTATCGTACCGCAGTCTGCTAGCGTCGGCGGCGTGCAGCCCGTTGGCGGCCAAATAAAGCGGCAACATTTGAATCCCCTGCAACTGTATGCCGATGTTTCCATCGAACTGCGGGGTTCTTTAGATAAGTGAATATTCATCACCATAAGGATACAAGACATTCTTCAATATTACGCGAGGTATAACTTAATTTTGGCGTTATAATTCGTTACGGGTATGTGATGCTCTAGCAAATGTCGCAGCTCTCTCGCGCGGCGGCATGATCCCAGGCCCGGCTGAGGCCGCCGGCAGTCCGGCCTCGAGAGGCTGGCGCAAATACGCATGCGTAATACGATCTGCTCGAAGGCTCAGATTCGAATGCTGCCGCGAGGTGTCAGCCCATGCACTAGATGGCGCCAGGTGTGACCTTTTGTAAAGCTGCCAGTTTTCTTTGCATAGAGAACTGTGACTTTAAACTGTATATAGTAGAGACTAGAGCTATGATTAAAAGCAGTCTTTGATATAATTTCCGAACTAAAGAGTTAAGATGTTGGCACCGCCGGATTCAATGGAGACCAAAGGGGCACTCCTAAACGCCTGGAATCGGCCGTAAATTGGCTTACGTTCTGACATGATTTGAGATAAAACCTAAGTAACTTGAACGGCTTATTTCATATTTGTTTCAGAATCTTAGGAACGTCATGAAAAGCGTGGGGGTGAAACTTCGATCTTGTCTTGAGTAAACCCCAACCCCTGTCCCCTTATGCAAAATGTATTTGCATAGGTATTTGAGCTCATCTCGTCTTGATCTACCATTTACTGACCCAAATTTTCCTTATTAGACAAAAATAAAGATTTTTATCACAATTCTGATCAAATAGTGGGGCATCCCCCGCCCCGTTCTTACGCCTGTGATTTGTTTTAAGTTTGTTAACTAAACTCGCAAGTCGCAGCTGCTCCTCCGTTGCAACTTCTGGACTTGGGAATCAGGTACTTTGAGGACCACGAGCCGCCACTGGCGTATACATTATGTATACATTATGGATTATGTGGAGAGTCAAAAGTAATGTAAACTTGTAAGGCAATGCATCCAGGGGCGTAGTAACTATGTTCAAATTGGGGGGGGGGGGGGGGGGGTGGCAGGAGGCATTCTGAAGTCGATTCTTACGCCCATAGGCGCAATGTTAAAATCCAAAATGTTGGGGGTTAGGGGGGGGGGGGGGGCTGCCCTCCCTGTTCCTACGCCTATGAATGCATCCGACTGTAAAGTTGCCGTAGCGCTGACTCGAACCCATCCTTGTTAGTTCGTGCTCATGTCGGTTATGGTTAACTTGGTCTAGCATGACTCCAGTCACCACGGCGACCATTATCTACTCCTTGATGGGCTGGCCTGTGGTCACCTGCAGTGGCATCAACAAGCAAGTGGCATCAGGAGCTGGACCAGGAGTCTTCCAACTGTCCAGCACGTAAAGCTTTCGCCACTGAATCGCGCTTACAAACTAACATGTATTTATCGGGCCGTAGGTTTCAGAGCCTAAGATACCAGCTGCGAGCTGAAATAAATTGATAACTGACGTTGAATAACATAAATGCTGCTCAGGTCTCAAGCATAAGGTGGTGTCACTGCAACCTGCCGTCACCCTGGGCGGCCAGTAGCAAATATTATCGGACAGTCAGTGGTAGTAGCTGTTGTTGATTTCAGCGTATCGGGCACCCAGTGGGGGCGGACCATTGACCTATATAAGTATAGACGAACTACTCCAGCTGTTGCGCCGCCCGGCAGCCGTTCCCGGTTGAAGCGACACTAGCGCCGCAGCGGAGAGGACATGAGTTAGCGCGGCAATGCTTTTGCTATGGCGGAGGGGCGATATTTGACAATAATCACCGTGAACGTTCAGGCTGAATACTTTTATTCCATGTTATTCATTATGAATGTCTCTACGTCCTCAAACCTTTTCCAGTGCGCTACCTCACACGGTTTCTGAGTTACAGGCCGACTTGTCATGACGTTTTTTACGGCCATGAAGGAGAAAAGAGAAACATGCCCACTTTTCGACGGATATCCATCTATCGTCCAAACAAATGCCATATTCATGTTTTTCAGCTCTAAATACCCCGTATAGTCAAATTTCAAGACAACTTTCAAGGTGACCTATTCCCTTTCATGTCTTCCGAGTTGACATTTGCAAACCAATGCTAGCCCCATACTTACCTGCTTTACCGTCTTTGTTCTCATTGTGAAATTTAGTTTAGGAGTAGCACTTCCCTCATGGACGAGCATTTCTCTTTGACGGGTCACGGATCACAGGATCCTGCCATGACCCTGAGGATCACAGAGCGGGACCCTGACATGACCCTGAGGATCACAGAGCGGGACCCTGACATGACCCTGAGGATCACAGAGCGGGACCCTGGCATGACCCTGAGGATCACATAGCGGGACCCTGACATGACCCTGAGGATCACAGAGCGGGACCCTGACATGACCCTGATGATCACAGGGCGGGACCCTGATAAGACCCTGAGGATCACATAGCGGGACCCTGACATGACCCTGAGGATCACAGAGCGGGACCCTGACATGACCCTGAGGATCACAGAGCGGGACCCTGATAAGACCCTGATGATCACAGAGCGGGACCCTGATAAGACCCTGAGGATCACAGAGCGGGACCCTGATAAGACCCTGATAGAGTCAGGGACCCTGATGAGGTACAGCTGACATTGAAGCGCCCTTTCATCAACGCCAGTGGTGGTTGCACGGTAGTTAATGTCTGTTTTAGTTTCCTGCAACCTTTCTGAGAAGTCTGGCTGCTTTTAAGGTCCAGAGTCCTGCCGATGCGCAGTAGTTGATGACGTCACTTGGTGTACGGCGGTGCGGTGCTGTGGTGCAGTCTGGAGCCATGGAAAAACCCATGGTATCACCACTGCTTCAATAACATCCGAAAGGTTCTCCGAGAATTCGGGTGTTATCGTTGCCAGCTCTTCTCCGTTTCGGGTGCGGGTATTTATTGCTAAGTTTCAGTGGCATGGCTGTTAATTAATCACCGTCCACACAGGCACATAGTCAGGATTTGGTCCAGGGGAACATTTTCGAACATTTTGATTTTATTCCCTGGATAACTGTATTCTTACTGTTGAAGGTGCTTGAGGTGTGTACTGTTCGAAGTGCTTCAAATTTGAGGGCAGTGTCATGTGCTCAAATTTGGGTGGGCAAAAGGCACCTGTCCCCCAACTTTGAAATTGTGTGGGGGGGACATGCCACCCCCGTCCCCCCACGGTGGCGGAGCCCATGTGGTTGTGGGTAGAAAACCCTACTCTTTCCCAGGCACCTGACACACGGCACCTGACACCCGGCACCTGACACACGGCACCTGACACCCGGCACCTGACACACGGCACCTGACACCCGACACCCGGCACCTGACACACGGCACCTGACACACGGCACCTGACACACGGCACACGGCACCTGACACCCGGCACACGGCACCTGACACCCGGCACCTGACACCCGGCACTAACTGCGGCCTGGTTATTACCTGGTTATTACCTATTACCTGGTTCAGGGCACGAGATATTAACGCAATAACAATAATTGCGTCATGCTCATTAGTACAGCGCAGCACAGAACTCTTTGCAGAACCTCCCGTGGCCGTGTGGATTGCAGTGCATTCCCGCACGACAGGTGCATAACCATTAGGTGACAGGAAAATATCAACCTTGTCGACATAGACCTGCATTGCCACATATTCTTTGTAATGTTTAAATTAAATGTGCTGCATTTTTCACAGAGAATGTCTATACATTATTCGGATCGAGCCTAGTCCTTTTGCCTTTTTATACAGATCAGTCGCGAATAATGCTAAGGGAAAGTTTCAAGAGGACCAGTTTCAGGGAATGCCAGACGAAGCATACCCCTAGACAAACTTCCCTGATAAAGGTTCAGTGCGTGTGATGATGAGATGGAGAAACCCAACTTGTCCAGTGTCCACTCTTCTGTTCAAAACGAATCAAAGAGCTACAAAATCAGTTTAACATAAAATATAAAACCATTTAACATAACACCAGCGCGTTGTCATAAACAACTGATTATGTAATGTTTATTATCTAAATTATGTACTACGAGTTACGACACTGAACACAAGGATGACAGTGTATCGCAATCTAACATTCCAGCATCATCTTTGGAAGTTATAATATGGGTTGTGTTGTGTTACCATATCGATATGTGTTGTGTTACCATATCAATATGTGTTGTGTTACCATATCAATATGTGTTGTGTCACCATATCAATATGTGTTGTGTTACCATATCAATATGTGTTGTGTCACCATATCAATATGTGTTGTGTCACCATATCAATATGTGTTGTGTTACCATATCAATATGTGTTGTGTCACCATATCAATATGTGTTGTGTTACCATATCGATATGTGTTGTGTTACCATATCAATATGTGTTGTGTTACCATATCAATATGTGTTGTGTCACCATATCGATATGTGTTGTGTTACCATATCAATATGTGTTGTGTTACCATATCAATAAATCGCAGCAGCACAGCAGGTTGGTCTCTTGCTTTGAGACCCGTCGACCATTGAGGCCTCCGGACGACAGGACACAACTAACAAGTAAGACATACCGGCAAGTTCTCAACAAATTCTATCCAAGTTAACCAAAGCCGACCAAATGGTGGCGACTGTACAATGTTAGAACGCACACAAAACCCACGGTTTGAAAATGGCATATAGTCAGGCAATATATTCACCACGTATGGTTTAACTGAGTGTCTGGCAAATGTATCGTTCTGTAATCAACAATTAATATAAACATTTATCTGTTGCCGATGTTTGGTTCGTGTTTTGGTGAAGCCGTACCCAGCTTGCACAACCAGCTACCATGACAACTTTCAAACTTATACGTTATCAAACGTATACCAACGTATATCCTATCTGTACCGTTCACTACATTGACATTGGTCCGTTTTCAATGTTATGATATATTTTTGAGTGAACCAGCATTGCTTTCAGCCGAGTGCCTATGTGAGAGGCACTCGGCACTCTGCTTTCAGCCGAGTGCCTCTGCGAGTGGCACTCGGCACTCTGCTTTCAGCCGAGTGCCTCTGCGAGTGGCACTCGGCACTCTGCTTTCAGCCGAGTGCCTCTGCGAGTGGCACTCGGCACTCTGCTTTCAGCCGAGTGCCTCTGCCAGTGGCACTCGGCACTCTGAAGTAGGTCATATCATTATATGAAGCACAGCTCCGCTTCGGAAAATCCAGGACGCTCTGCTCATGACCGTGATATTTAGGCCACCAGACGCAGATTCCGACAGTGGCATCTGTCGATGCTGTTATGTGCTTGGAGTAGGCGCGATAAAAGAAGCAGTATGTGACCAGGTATGTTTACATTTATTCTGGTTCATTCCCATAAATTGTGTGTGTATATGCTGGAGACCCATGCTATTGGTCGCAATCCTGGACTATCTCAGTCATTTACTAACACTATTTTAAGGGAAAACCACTGGGGGAGGGGGAAAAACATTTTTGGGGCATCTTTTTGTGGCAAAAAGGTACCCCCCCATTTTTTTCCTCCGCGGATTTGGGCCGGTCACCTTATTTTGGTATTCGAGCTTAAGAAATCACTTTTCGAATTCACAAAAAAAAGAATGTAGACATTTTTCCGAAAAAAAATATTTTGGGGGGTCAAAAAACAAAAAAAATCATAAATCCGATATAGCCATTTGGAAGAGAATGTCATTTTATTTCTTTTTACGTTTTTAATTTGCAGTTTGCTTTAAAACTCTATTTTTTACCATTTGTCAAACATTTATTGTTTTCCACCAAAAATGGCATGACATGATGTCATTAAAACGTTATTATCTCCCAAAATGCTACAATAATTTCATTGAAATTTGGTGAGAAGACGTAAAATTGATGCAGTATAAGGTATTGAAAGTTTCACGTTGATATCTATCACAGTTCTTAAGTTATTGCTAAACAAAATCCGGGAGGGTGCAGAATCTACCCCCCCCCCCCCAGCAGGGCGCGTGTCACCGGGGCTGCTTGCATTGGATCAGGTGCGCTGTTTTGTATATCATTGAAAGCAAGGGATACATAAAAACTTCAAATTCAATCACTTGAGAGAAGAAAAAACTTCCGATTTCATGAAGTTTTCTCCTAAAATAATTGTTTTTCACGTTCAGTGCAGGGAACGCGCAGGGAGAGGAGGCATACTTGTATTGCATGCCCCCCCCCCCCATATTCCTGTGTGTGTGTGTGTGTGTGTGTGTGGGGGGGGGGGGGGGTATTTGCCACTGATGTCAGCCCCTTGGATCCGCCAGTGCAGGGGCGTAGCTTCTCCAAACAAGTTGTGTGTGTGTGTGTGTGTGTGTGGGGGGGGGGGGGGGCTGAGCTGGAAAAAATCGCTCAAAGTACCATCAAAATCCACAAAACAGATTTCTCCCCGGATTTGACCCACTTCCTCGTCAAAGTGGGGGGAGTGGGGCTGAAGCCCTAGTTTGGGGGGGGGGGGCTGAAGCCCCCAACTAAACAGGAACCTACACCCCTGCGCCAGTGGGGGATCCAGGGGGCGGACATACACTCCCCTTAGTTTTTTTTTGGAAATAGCGGAAAACGACGCCATTTCGCTCCGCCATTTTTGTTACCACTGCTTGCCTATTAACCCTATTTGTAACAGGGGGGCGGATTCCGCCCCCCCCCTCATGTTTTTCGCAGATATCTCCAGAACGGCTGGGAGCAGGCCCATGCAATTTTGGGACTTTTCATAGAATTGAATACCGCATTTGGAGTCAAAATTTTGAGTTCTTAACCTGAACAGAGGCGGTTCCAGGGTACAGTTTTGGGTGGGTTCGGAGGCGATATTTGGCGATAATACGGAAATGCGATCTTCACGGTTTCTTCGTAACTGCCTCAAGTATGAAGGAGTTACATCGGTTCACGGTGATTGCAACAAGTGCAAATTAGTTGATGTTAATGAAATATTATTAAAATTTCATGGCAGAGGCGGTTTCAGGGGCTTGAAAAAGGGGGGGGGGGGGGGTTCCAGGAAGTATTCAATGCTTGGCGGGAAGCAAATAGAGCAATGTAAGGGACATTTATAGTTATCAAGATGTAAAAGATAGCTTCTGCTTCCATTATTTGCATAATTTATTACATATAGAGTTTCAGGGGCGTGTTCAGGCACATGAAAAGGGGGGTGACTGGCCTGGTGATGACGATATGCCAGCGATAACGGCGCAATAGACGTTTAGCTTATAATTATATATGCACATATGAGGCCAGGAAAGGGAATGAAGTCATTTTTTTTGCAGAGGCGCGCTCAGGAATGGAAGAAAGGGGGTCATATTATTGCAAGGAAACTAAGAGGCATGGGCGTACAATGACATAACATACTGTAGTTTTCGGATGAAACACGCACCACAAGCTACTCTACGAACGATTATAAGATAATAGGCGAGTCCAGGTAGGGTAAAAGGGGGTAAGCAATGTTAATAGAAGTTGTAAGTGAAATAGTCACTGTTGACTAGTTAGTATCATAATAGCGGATAATATACTTCTCAAAAGGTATTGAGCCGCCCCAGTTTGGATCCTGGATCCGCCTATGATGAAGTACAACATGCAAAAAGGAACTATCTACGATCAGTAACATATTTATAGTGCTGGGCAGCAACTTGTCTGCGGTTAATATTTTGTTCCAATTTTACCCCTCTTTTTCACTAACCTGGTACCTCCTATGGCAAAAATATGATTTTTAACTGTTTTGTCTAATGTCACAATCACATACCATTTCATTTATTAAAAAGAAACATCAAAAAATTGTTTTATTACGCATTTATTTCACCCCCATATTGAGTGACCTGCACACGCCTATGATTTTTGAATTTTCAAACGCCACTGTGATATATAAATTTCCAATTCAATCTCTATGGATTCGTATTAATTGTGTTAACATCGGTCAATAAACATGAAAGCTATGTTGGATCAAAAATACCACTACAATTTGTAGTTTTTGCCCCCCTGTTGCCCCCTATCAAAAATTTAGATTGTTTTATTATTTAGAAATGTAGATCGTGTTGAGGGGAACCAAACGCCGTTTCATTTATGAAAATCGGACGGGTAGATCTCGAGATATCCGGGGGGGGGGGGCGGAATCCGCCCCCCCCCCCTGTTACAAATAGGGGTAGCCAGGAGCCTGTTACAAATAGGGTCAATTGCCCAAATTATGTTAATTTGTTTACCTCGGGTCTCCTCAGGTCACGTCACAAGTCAAGTCTAGTGATCCTACCTCCAAAAATCAAAGGTCGTGCCGCAGCCACATTGTTTGACTGATCCTGATAGATATGGACCTGACGGCCGTACCGCTCCAGGAGCTCCGCCGAAACTCAGCCGTCGAGTCGGCCAGTTCGGTTCAGAAGACGTCTAAACTCCACTGGAAGACGGCTGGTGATTCACATCTCACATCTCACATCTCACATCCCACACCTCACATCTCACATCTCACATCTCACATCCAACACCTCACAGCTCACAGCTCACATCCAACACCTCACAGCTCACATCTCACACCCCACAGCTCACACCTCACATCTCACATCTCACATATCACATCTCACATACCACACCCCACAGCTCACACCTCATATCTCACATCTCACATCCCACACCCCACAGCTCACATCTCACATCTCACACCCCACAGCTCACAACACACACCTCACAGCTCACATCCCACATATCACATCTCACTCACATCACACACCTCACAGCTCACATCTCACATCCCACATCTCACATTTCACATCTCACATCACACACCTCACAGCTCACATCCCACACCTCACATCTCACATCTCACATCACACACCTCACAGCTCACATCTCACACCCCACATCTCACACCCCACATCTCACACCTCACATCTCACACCCCACAACTCACACCCCACAGCTCACATCTCACCTCTCACATCTCACATCCCACATCTCACCTCTCACACCTCACAGCTCACAGCTCACATCCCACACCTCACAGCTCACATCTCACATCCCACACCTCATCTCTCACATCTCACACCTCACATCTCATATCTCACAGCTCACATCTCACATCCCACACCTCACAGCTCACATCTCACATCCCACACCCCACATCTCACATCCCACAGCTCACACCTCACATCTCACATCTCACATCCCACACCTCACAGCTCACATCTCACACCTCACATCTCACATCCTACACCCCACATCTCACACATCACAGCTCACATCCCACACCTCACCTCTCACATCTCACACCTCACATCTCACATCACACAGCTCACAGCTCACATCTCTCATCTCACATCCCACACCTCACATCTCACATCCCACACCTCACCTCTCACATCTCACACCTCACAGCTCACATCTCACATCCCACACCTCACATCTCACATCTCACATCCCACACCACACCTCTCACACCTCACACCTCACACCTCACATCTCACACCTCACATCTCACATCACAGCTCACATCTCACATCCCATACCCCACATCTCACATCACACACCTCACAGCTCACATCTCACATATCACATCCCACACCTCACATCTCACATCCCACACCTCACCTCTCACATCTCACACCTCACATCTCACATCTCACATCACACACCTCACAGCTCACATCTCACACCCCACATCTCACATCTCACACCCCACAGCTCACACCTCACATCTCACACCTCACATCTCACATCACACCTCACAGCTCACATCTCACAGCCATCCCACACCCCACATCTCACATCTCACATCTCACATCTCACATCACATACCTCACAGCTCACGTCTCACATCTCACATCCCA
>JAXIVJ010016064.1:0-29920 GCA_036785665.1 Chirona hameri
TTTGTCACCAGGTCACCTGTTAAGGGCGTTGTTGCACTATGCATATCGTGGTCGTCAATCATATCAATTTGAAAATGCCAGCAGTTTTTTTACGGCTGAATTGCGCACTTGTCCATAAAGCGGGAGAACGCCTGGCATTACCATTGCATGGCGCTGCAGGCTCGCTATAAAAAGGTGTCAGGCGATCCACGCAGAGCGTTGCCCTGCCTGCTAATGAAGCTCGTATCATGGGCCGCAATCCCCAGTCGATGGAGCGTACGGCCTTCTGGAGAAGTGTCGTGTGCACCATAACATTGCCCGTTGATATGATCAAAATTATTGCAAAATGGTCCGGAATGTTTTGTATTGACCGGAATTGTTTCACAGTGGCCAATGGGCAAACGGGCAATTATTTTGGCAATTACTTTCGCAGACATAACAAAAACACCAACAAACGTAATTACAGTCTAAAGACCATTAGTCGGGAAAAACTCGTATCTCCCATGAACAGGTACATTTTAATTATAGGTGGATTAAATATATTTCTGGCCTTGACAAATTCGTGGTCCACAGTCACACATCCACATCTACACTCTGCTGTCCACAATCACAACACACAGCCAGCCTCGGTAATTTCGCATGAAAGATAAAGCTGAGACGTTTAGCTACGTCATGCAGATCTGAACAAACATTTTGACTGGTTCGTAAAACAGCACATTAACCACAGAAATGGTCACAAATCGTGGTGTCGGGCATGACGAAATGACTTCCACAGTGACCGGATAGATCAAACCACATGTAACAACACAACGTTCTTGGTCCCTTTCTAGAGTACAGCCCACATCAAAGACCAATAAGACGCTGCACTCTACTCGCTCGTAAGGCTACCAGGAACTAACTCGAATTCGTTTGTCCCATGTCCGGAAGAATGCCATATCGCGTTCGCGTGAGCCTGAGAGGATTTTCATCTTTGTCACACTTTCACCTTGATTGCTTGCGATACTTCACCTCGATTGACCCCTAACTCTGGCTGGTAACAACGGATGTGGCGCCTTCATGGTCAGTGGTCACGGCGAGCTTGGTAAAAAGTCCCTGCTTACAAAGGCCGCACGGTATCTGACAACTCCCTGCTGTCACCACAAACTGGCCGGTAATCCCGCGTTGGGATTAGAGTGGTAAAAAGCAGGTCCAGCTGAAGCATGCTCAGGTGGAGTGATCAGAATATTATTTGGTTAAGCAACAGTATTGTCATGGGCTGCGCTCATAGCGACCGTTACACGCATTAGCCAATAGCCACCGATACATGGGCCGACCGCTCCAGAGCGTCGTCCGGCTAATGAATCGGTGGCTATTTTTTATCTCCAGTCGTTTGAGTTTTATTCATGACCTGAACGAAGGCGGATCGAAGGCGGCTCTTCTCAACATGACGCTGGGTGTTTACCGGCGTAACCGTTACGCAATGCGCACCATAATGCCATTATGAAATTTTCGTTTTTTGTGCTTGGTATATTCAAGCAATTCGATCCGGTGAGAGCCATATGGAGAAACCCGCTTAAATGAATATTATGTATGTATTATCAATTTATCACTTATGCCTATCACTAGCACTAGACTGGCTGTCATGTCGACTATTGAGCTGACTGTGCTGACATGCGATCGGCCCGGGGGTGGTTATGATTCGCCTAACTAGGCGCTCCGGGTGCCGGCGACCGTCCACCCTGGTTATGATTCGCCTAACTAGGCGCTCCGGGTGCCGGCGACCGTCCACCCTGGTAATGACCCGCCTAACTAGGCGCTCCGGGTGCCGGCGACCGTCCACACTGGTAATGATTCGCCTAACTAGGCGCTCCGGGTGCCGGCGACCGTCCACCCTGGTAATGACCGCCTAACTAGGCACTCCGGGTGCCGGCGACCGTCCACCCTGGTAATGATTCGCCTAACTAGGCGCTCCGGGTGCCGGCGACCGTCCACCCTGGTAATGACCGCCTAACTAGGCGCTCCGGGTGCCGGCGACCGTCCACACTGGTAATGATTCGCCTAACTAGGCGCTCCGGGTGCCGGCGACCGTCCACCCTGGTAATGACCGCCTAACTAGGCACTCCGGGTGCCGGCGACCGTCCACCCTGGTAATGATTCGCCTAACTAGGCGCTCCGGGTGCCGGCGACCGTCCACCCTGGTAATGACCCGCCTAACTAGGCGCTCCGGGTGCCGGCGACCGTCCACCCTGGTAATGACCGCCTAACTAGGCGCTCCGGGTGCCGGCGACCGTCCACCCTGGTAATGATTCGCCTAACTAGGCGCTCCGGGTGCCGGCGACCGTCCACCCTGGTAATGACCGCCTAACTAGGCACTCCGGGTGCCGGCGACCGTCCACCCTGGCAATGATTCGCCTAACTAGGCGCTCCGGGTGCCGGCGACCGTCCACCCTGGTAATGACCCGCCTAACTAGGCGCTCCGGGTGCCGGCGACCGTCCACCCTGGTAATGACCGCCTAACTAGGCGCTCCGGGTGCCGGCGACCGTCCACCCTGGTAATGACCGCCTAACTAGGCGCCCCGGGTGCCGGCGACCGTCCACCCTGGTAATGACCGCCTAACTAGGCGCTCCGGGTGCCGGCGACCGTCCACCCTGGTAATGACCGCCTAACTAGGCGCTCCGGGTGCCGGCGACCGTCCACCCTGGTAATGACCGCCTAACTAGGCGCTCCGGGTGCCGGCGACCGTCCACACTGGTAATGATTCGCCTAACTAGGCGCTCCGGGTGCCGGCGACCGTCCACCCTGGTAATGATTCGCCTAACTAGGCGCTCCGGGTGCCGGCGACCGTCCACCCTGGTAATGACCGCCTAACTAGGCACTCCGGGTGCCGGCAACCGTCCACCCTGGTAATGATTCGCCTAACTAGGCGCTCCGGGTGCCGGCGACCGTCCACCCTGGTAATGACCGCCTAACTAGGCACTCCGGGTGCCGGCGACCGTCCACCCTGGTAATGATTCGCCTAACTAGGCACTCCGGGTGCCGGCGACCGTCCACCCTGGTAATGATTCGCCTAACTAGGCACTCCGGGTGCCGGCGACCGTCCACACTGACACGGGATGGCATCTTATGTCTTACCGTCCATCTTAGGCTCAGTATGATGCCGCTTGTGATACCCCATGGAGCATGAGACATGACCAACAGAACGTTACATATCTTATTTGTAGAAATGCACGCAAATATTTACACCCAATGCCATTTCAAAAATACAACATACCATGATTGATCTCATATGACTAGTTGCGTTCCCGGGAATATTCCATCAGGTGACAGACAGTGTCAGGTGCGGTCCGGCTCAGGCGACAGTCAGGTGCGGTCCGGCTCAGGCGACAGTCAGGTGCGGTCCGGCTCAGTGCGGTCCGGCTCAGGCGACAGTCAGGTGCGGTCAGGCTGAGGCGACAGTCAGGTACGGTCCGGCTCAGGCGACAGTCAGGTGCGGTCCGGCTCAGGCGACAGTCAGGTGCGGTCCGGCTCAGGCGACAGTCAGGTGCGGTCCGGCTCAGTGCGGTCCGGCTCAGGCGACAGTCAGGTGCGGTCCGGCTCAGGCGACAGTCAGGTGCGGTCAGGCTGAGGCGACAGTCAGGTACGGTCCGGCTCAGGCGTCAGTCAGGTGCGGTCCGGCTCAGGCGACAGTCAGGTGCGGTCCGGCTCAGGCGACAGTCAGGTGCGGTCCGGCTCAGGCGACAGTCAGGTGCGGTCCGGCTCAGGCGACAGTCAGGTGCGGTCCGGCTCAGGCGACAGTCAGGTGCGGTCCGACTCAGGAGACAGTCAGGTGCGGTCCGACGTTCACAGGCACTCCTCAGTCCTCACTCTCTGTCGGTTTGTTCGTTCGTTCTCGGATTAGGGTGCATAGGCTCAGTGGGCTCACAAGCGTGCGTCGGGCGAAGCCGACCCCACCCGATTGTCGACCTCCCTGACCTGCCCCGGGGCGGGTGACATTACGCGGGCCGCACACCGACCCTGACCCCGCACGGGTCGTGCACCGACCCTGACCCCGCACGGGTCGTGTACCGATCCTGACCCCGCACGGGCCGTGCACCGACCCTGACCCCGCACGGGCCGTGCACCGACCCTGACCCCGCACGGGCCGCACGTCGGCGCGGGCACCACCACCTGTACATAGCATGTCTTATTGGACGAACTCTGTGTAGAATGTGTCATCAAAATACGTAGCACTATCCCCTGCAGTTGGCACAGGAAAGCCCTTTCAAGCAGTCCACAGAGGTAATAAATTGTACGAATTCACGTCTCATTTTTGCGCAGTTGCTAATGGCATCCTTGGTGGCTTCGACCATACCAAGCACAATGTCCTCCTATCGAATGTGCTGGTCTTTTCAGATACTTCGCGCCACCATGTCAGATGCTGCACCACCTGCTGGGGTGTGGAATTCACACTACGGATGGCTGCAGGTGTCGTTCAGGAGTTATTGAGGCTGTAAACGACAGATTTTGTCAGCCTAGTCATCCATCAGACTTGGCATTGATCACAATCTGCCTTCCGCGGATGTTTTTTTTTCAGTTGTCCTCTCTAGCGTAATATGTTATTGAACCCGGCAATCGTGTTTCCGAGTGACTAAAATTATTGTTAGCGCTACTAGGCTGCCGCACTGTGAATCATGAGACAATGTTTAAAAAGCGTCTCCTCAACTAAGCAGAATGCATTCTTAATGTACTGTTCATATTGCATGGTGCCTAACTACTAAACATTATCGTAGGCCTCAATTGTGAACATATCATGTGACTGTCTGAGAGCCAAGTCGACACTGGGGGTGTCCAGTGTCCACTCATTTGCGGTTGCCTGCTGATGCGGGAACATGGCAACAAGTATGCAAATGTGATGGGTACGCAGAAGTGTTGAGCGAAGACACGCGATATGAATAAATGTTTAGACAAAAAATACGTATTCGAAGAATTCCCGAAACGATGAAATGTGGTTTTGGATTTGTATGATTCGACCGGATTCCACCGGCGGTATATTTGTGGAAATCAGGTAGGCGCAGTGGCAAACAACCCATCGTATACTTGAAACGAAACATAATGTATAGATGGCGCTACCATTAGGGAAGGGCGGAATGGATATGACAATTAGTTATGTTAGAGGGTGAATATGTTAAACTGTTAGTTTTAGGTAAGGGTTTAGGTAGCGCCATCAAGGTTAACGAAATACAATACAAACAAATATACATACAGCATCTGGAGACAAATAACAGAGCCGAGAGTCATCACCGGCCGGCCGAGGCGGCGGTCCAACTGTCGGAGGCCGAGAGACCACACTGGCCAGCCGAGGCGGTGGTCCAACTGTCGGAGGCCGAGAAACCACACTGGCCAGCCGAGGCGGTGGTCTGGCTGTCAGAGGCCGAAAATCTTTATTATTTTTCTTCTTTCTTCTTCTTTCTTTCATCTTTTTTCTTTCTTTTGAGAGTCTTAATTAGCGAGCTATGCACAAAGCTGCGTGTAATAATATGTTTAAAGCGAAATTCTTGCGATTTTTTGCTGATGCGAGGCATTGCATGGAAATATATAATATATGTTAACAGTTTTTTTACAGAATAGTATTACTGTCATACTTTGGATGGGATACTTTTCGAAAGTACGGCATGAATATATTCACTTGGTGAAACAGGGCCCAGAATAGTATTACCCACTGTCATACTTTGGATGGGATACTTCTCGAAAGTACGCGACATGAATATATTCACTTCGTGAAACAGGGCCCACGTTTTCACCAAATGAATAGTGATACGAGAAGAAGAAAAAAGTCCGATTCCTATCCGATTTGAGAAGTATGGGAAAGGAAGCCGAAAATAATCTGGCAAACAAAGTGTAATGTATTATTCACCGTATTTTGATTCTAAGCAGTTCCTGAAAAAGAACAGTCGGGAACTGCGAGTGTTTCTCATGGTCATCTTTACCATCCTGCCTGCCTTGATCTAGGTACTGACCTTGTGATTGGTTCAGTATTCGCAGAATGTTTCATTCGAAGTATCTCCTCACGGTCACTCGAAACTCGCGTATGATACGTGGGAAATTTAGGGATTTCAATCTCGGGACTGTTTGGCGATCCCGGGATTTCGGGATTTGGTGAATGTCAATCCCGGGATATCCCAGGATCCCGGGATTTCCTTTTTCCTTTATCGTCTCGGTGATTTTAGTCATAATCATGCGTAAAACGTCCAGATGCGATACCCAAACTTTCCGTGTTAATACGGTGAATAATACATTACACTTTGTTTGCCAGATTATTTTCGGCTTCCTTTCCCATACTTCTCAAATCGGATAGGAATCGGACTTTTTTCTTCTTCTCGTATCACTATACATATGTAGTGAATCCTTTCGCTCTAAATCTCGCCAAAAAAAAAGTCGATGAACGTCTGAGATCCTGAACCTGTGCTGACAAAATGTTCACGAAAATGCAAATATTGTTTTGTATGTATCGGCTCGCGAGAATCATATCAAAACTAAGACACCCATACCCAACGAGTGATTGCGTCCTCCTGCGCCGTTCGTGTTTGGCCGTTGCGCGCCAAAGCCGAATCCATATTCGTACAGATGTCATTGCCAATTTTCCTGGCCTATTTAGAACAAAACGCGTACTGAAAGGTTTAATACCTGATGCATTACTCGATTAACATCGCAAGACTGTTGACAACACCCACACGACTATGGTACGATCGAGCCTCTACTAAACTGCTCAACAAAAACTAGCTCGAACACCTTTCCAAGCTCGAACACATTTACAAGCGGATTGTAGTTTCAGAGGGGGAGGGGGGGGGGGACAAAGCAATCTCCTAGGCGTCAGGTTTTTTTTAGACTGCAGGCCCTTCCTGTGGTCAGCCGGTCAGAGGCCTAAGGAAGCCATCGGCGGGTCTTGATAAGGTATTTCAACTGGTCAGAAAGAGGCCTCGGTCAGGCTTTTACAGTGCCCTGGGTCCTATGCCCTCAGTGACCGGTCATATGTCCTCGGCCGGTCTGAGAAGGCATTTCACAGACCTCCTGAGAGCTTGGTCAAAGAGCTCCCAAACAGGTCACAAGAGAACTCGACCAACCTAAGAAGGCCCTCAGCTTGTGTAAGAGGGCATTTCATAGGCAGCCTGAGAGTTGCATAGGCCGGTTTGAGAGGCCCTGGGCCAGTCTAGGAGGGCCTTAGCTGATAGTCTGATAGCCTGCGGCTGATCCGAGACAGTATTTTCCAAATCTGAGAGCGCCTTATGTCAGTCTGAGAGGTCCCTTAGTCCGTTTGAGAGGGCCCGCGGGTCGGTCCGAGAAGGCTTCTGTCGGACCTGAGAGGGCCCTAGGCCGATCTGGAGGTCCTCTTTCAGACTTCAAAAGGCCCTACGGCGGCCCGAGAGGGCCCTCGGTTGGTCTGAGAGGGCCCTCGGTTGGTCCGAGAGGGCCCTCGGTTGGTCTGAGAGGGCCCTCGGTTGGTCTGAGAGGGCCCTCGGTTGGTCTGAGAGGGCCCTCGGTTGGTCTGAGAGGGTCCTCGGTTGGTCTAAGAGGGCCCTCGGTTGGTCTGAGAGGGCCCTCGGTTGGTCTGAGAGGGTCCTCGGTTGGTCTGAGAGGGCCCTCGGTTGGTCTGAGAGGGCCCTCGGTTGGTATGAGAGGGCCCTCGGTTGGTCTGAGAGGGCCCTCGGTTGGTCTGAGAGGGCCCTCGGATGGTCTGAGAGGGCCCTCGGTTGGTCTGAGAGGGGTACTGAAAGTTTAGTAACGATGCTGGCTGCTGGCAATACCTAGTCAACAGCGGTGTCCATTTTTTTAACGATTGGGGGCCGAACAGGGACGGGTCCAAAGTGAGCCTATCAGCGTCATGGCTTTACACATTTTAAAGAAATTCTAGGCAACTTGTACAAAGGAGAGTATTTTTGTAATCAATTAATAATGCAAAAACAGACGAAATCTCATGAGTTTTGGACTTCATCATCATCATCATCATCATATATTTCTTTGTTTTGTAGCTCGCGAGTCAACGTGTTCATTCGACCAACAAAACAAAAGGATCGGCGCATAAGCATAGCTTAAATTAGCGCACCTATCCTGAACACGAAAGCAAGGTCACACTCATATAGGTCTCACTCACACTCACACATCATATATTATGTACATAGTATTACATAGCGTGGCATGCCTGACAACATAAATTTCCACATGGTAACGATACTAAACATGAAAATTATTACTGCTCAAATCGACCTGTTTTGAACAAGAAGTTTTGAAACTCTTTAGCAACCTTGCATCCCTCAGTAATTGTTAAGCCTTTGCCGTGTAATAATGTGTCGAGTTGAATGGATGTTGGAAGGGATGAGAGGTCGCTCTGTAAAATGTGTGTTATGTTGCTGATCATGCGTGTTCTATGTTGCTGGTGGTGGATGCAATGCAATACGAAGTGTTTCGTGTTTTCTGATGAGTGTCCGCATCTGCACTGTGGGCTGAGAGTTTTTAGAATTTGGTACTGGTGTGCGTGGAGACATGACATGCCTAACCTTAATTTTGTGTGGAAGCGGTTGCCCCTTACTGTGCATAATCCGTAATAGCGAGGTGACTTTGCTACGCTCAAGTGTTCTGTAAGGGCTGCCTTGAAAGTTTTAGTTGACACTATTAAATGGAAAGCCTCGGGAAGTCTATTCCATAGTCTTGCAGTGTCAGGGATAAACGATTTTTTTTATTAAATAACGACGTCCGATTGGATGGTAGGGTTTGAGAATGTGCGTTACGAAGAGTTCTGCCAGTTTCCTGTTGCCTGGTTTCGGGAATGATTGCTGTTATATACTCAGGAATGGATGTTTATTCGTAGTTTAATTTTCTGTAAAAGGTGAGTTTATGTTGTATTCGCCTTGTCTTGAGTGAGTCCCATCCAAGATCACGTCTGAGCGCCTCAGATGACTTTCGGAGTTCAGCTCCTGTTACCAGTCTGGCTATTCTATTCTGAAGTCGCTCAAGCCTTATTTCGTCCGTAACCGTCAAATGTCCATCGTATATGGCGTCACAGTAGTCAAAGTACGGCAGTATGTAAACATGATATATTTGATTTAGTATGTTTCGTGGGATGATGTGTGCTATTTTATACAGTGGACTGAGTGCCTTGTTAACCTTTCTCATAGTTGTTTTACATGGGCCTGAAATCGCATGTCTTTGGAAATGGTGAGCCCTAAGTGCTTGTGCTCTTCAACTAATGGTATGTTGTGTCCTGAGAGTGCCAGTCTGGGATGCTTATATGTTTTTATATTACTGAATGTTTGTTGTATTGTTTTTGTCGGGTTAGACGTTATTGCTCATTGTTTGGCATACGCTTCAATAGCGTTGATATCTCCTTGTAGAGAGGTTTGTACTAAGTGAATGTTTTGGTCTGTATGTGTGGCAAAACGAGTCGTGTCGTCAGCGTAAAGGAGAGTGTGTCTTCCGCTAGTCCATTTAAGTACATCAATGCCAGGAGGGGACCAAGAACGGATTCCTGTGGTACTCCGGCGTTAGTGGTCTGTATCGTCGAAAGGGTATTTCCGATAGTTACTTTTTGTCGTCTGTCACTTAAATAAGACGTCAGCCATGTGAGTAGTCGTCCTGCTATGTAAAATTCGTGTTCACATTTTGTTAGGAGTCCAGTGTCTAGATAGATGGCTGTGAAATTAAGTCTCTCATTCAAAGCTTGGTTGCTACTGTGCATCAGGAATGTCAGTTGGAGCTGAGTACTGTGTTTCGGTCGGTAGCCACTTTGTTTTTCGGATAGTAACTGATTTTTTGTGATGTGTGAATAGATACGGTTAAAAACTACTTTTTCTAGGATTTTTGAAATGCAAGGTAGTAAACTAATTGAGCGATAGTTGTGCGGGTCGCTCGATGAGCCATTGTGTTTAAAGACTGGGTAAACTATTGCTTCTTTCCAAGTGGTTGGGAATTTACCACATGATAATGATTTATTGAATAGCTGCGTTAATGGCTCTGCTATTAATATTCCCGTTAGTTTTAGGATTTTGTTCGGTAGCATATCTAGCCCGCACGACTTGTGTGTGTCCAGCTTACTAAGGATCGATAAGGTTTCTCGCTGAGTCACTGCAATGTTCTCTAAAGTCGGGACGTCATTTCTTCTTTTAGTTACTGTCGGTGTCTGGTTCGGATGTATGTCAAGGCGAGAATGCGCAGCAAAAAGGTCGTTGAGTAAAGTCGCCTTCTGTTCATTTTCTGTCACTGTTTCGCCGTTGGGCGATTGAAGTGGCGGTATAACACGGTCTCGTGTACTGCCGATAGTTGCTTTCAAAATCTGATGATATTTATGGGGGCTATTTTTATATTCTAGAAGCTTGCTAAATTGTAGAGACAAATGGTCAGTTTTCAGTCGTCTGTTGAGGTCTGTTACTAGGTTGCGTTGTTGCTTCCATCTATACCAGTCGTGTTGTGTCCGTTTTTGACGAGCTTGTCTGAATAACCTATCTCTTTTCCGAATATTTCTGCGAAGTTCACACGTCACCCACGGTTTGTCTTTAGTTCGAATGTGAACCGTTTTTACAGGTATGGAATCAAATGCTGCAGACAGAACTGCATGTGTAAACAGTTCAGTTGCTTCATCAATATCCTTTTCTAACATACTTGCCATCGTATATGTAAAAGCGTCTTTGTAAGTTTGTCAACGTCCATATTGTCATAGTCCCATATACGTTTTGTTAATATCTTTGTTAATGGCTTGGTAACTGCAATGGAAACATATATTGGGAAGTGGTCAATTTTTTTTCTTCAAATGGCGGTAAGACCCCACTTTCAACCACCAAGTTTATATTATTTGTTATAATAAGGTCACGTTTTTGTCCGACTTCTGTCGGACCAACGTTTTTGTCCGGTCTGCATCCTCCAGAAGGCCCGCGGCCTTACTTGAAACCCTTACTTAGTGGTTATTGACTGGAGGGGGGGGGGCAAATATCTCTCCTGACGTATTTTCGCAATAGCTCAAAAACCGCTAGCGACATCAACGTGAAACGTTGGGTACCTTCTCCAAACCAACTTTACGTCTTCTGTGCACAAATGAAGCAATTTTGCCGGGAAAAAAAATCAAGAAACAGCGGATTTAATGACGTCACCACGCACGAGTTTTAACTTCACTGAAATGAGACCAGGTGGTAAAATGACTATCACGATCGAATTATACGTGTACAATAATCCATTGAACATGTGTCGCATGGCTTACGTATATATTTATTTTGCGCATAGTTACCTTTTGTGACCTGACCTTGATCGTGACCTTTGCCAAAATGCTCACCTTTGTTCATGCGGGCTGTGCATTTTACCTTTAAGAGCACTTTGGATGATAATTGTCGCAATCGAAGACTTCGGATGGAAAGTATGGCCCATACACTCAAATACATCGATTTTGACCTTTGCCCTGACTGTGGCCTGACATTTGACCTCACTTTGACATTTTTGAGTATGTTTTAGATTCGTCTCATTGGGCGCTTTCGTTGACGCCTTGCGCGTCTCGCTGCGATCATTGGTTCGGAAGATAACCAGGGGCCGATATTCCCCCTCCCCAGTCAATGGTGTTCGAAATTTACGCCATGCATTGACTGGCAATACCACTGTTGCTGTATTGCCAGCATTTCATGGGCGGACAAACTTTATCCTCCATATTGCTGGGGTTGTTTGAACACGCTCAAAGATTCTTTGGAAATATACAAAACGGCCCGCGGAGCGCCGTCATTTGCATGTCTACCGGGCATCGTATTATTGATTCTTTGCACACCTTTTCCGATTTTTTTTTACCGGGAGCATTCTAAGTCACGGTTCTATACATACAGCCGTCACCTGAGGTAGAACTGACCTATGGGTCAGGTCAAGCGGACCCATCCCCAATAAAGTTCAAGCTAGATGGCAATGGGAGGTAAGACGGTCACCCCTCTATACACAAACATACTATAGCTACGACACGCAAAACGGAGTCCTACGATTATATTTCCATCCACGACATGTAATGTCCGTTTCCAACACCGTCACTCTACTGTCGAAAAACTCCAGTGACCAGTCATGACACATGTTCATGGGTACGAAGGAAAATGTCTCGCGTATTACGCAGCACTGAAACTATTTGCATGCCCAAACTCAAATCGGCGCTAAAATACGTCTTCCAAATCAATGCCTCCAGATCGCAAGAGAAGGAAACAACTAAAAACTTCACATAGGAGAGAAGACATAAAGACATAAAGACATAAAAGAGAAGTGCAACAAAGAGCCTCTTGGGCCCATCCGAGGTTGCACCCTGCACCCCCCCCCCCCCCCTCCACCAGTCTCGTCCCTTCAAATCACCTTACTCTACCTGCATAAAAGAAGGCTAATCCCACGAGTATTTATGAACTAATCCCTTCTCTGTAAAGTATTTATCTAATCTAATTTTGAAGGAAGCAAGTGTCACTGCATCAGCGACATCCCCTGGTAGCATATTCCAATGTCCTACAACCCTTCTACTGAAAAATGACTGTCGTAGCCTAGTCCTACTTTGTTTCATAATGAGTTTATGCTGATGACCTCTACCTCGATTTTCCCTATTGAACTCAAACATACCCTTTAAATATCCAGAATGCTAACTATTTACAAATTTGAAGACTTCAATTAGATCTCCTCTTAGCCTTCTATATCTAAGTGAAAACATACCCAATTTCTTTAATCTATCTTCATAAGGTAAACTACCAAGACAATTAACCATTTGTGTTGCCCTTTTTTGAACTCTTTCTAACAACCAGCAATCTTTCTCATATGTTGGAGACCAGGCTTGTACACAATACTCCAAATGTGGTCTAACGTATGCACAATACAGTTTTGTTATTACCTTTTCACTTTTGTAGGAAACATTTCTGTTAATGGCCCCTAGCATTCTAAGTGCCTTTTCCTAGCTTCTACAACCTGGTCTGACGCTGATAGTCTATTGTTTACCACGACACCTAAATCTCTTTCCTTTTCAATCTGCTCCATTTTCTGCCCACCCATTTCATACCTATGTTTACTGCTAGCCCGTCCAGCGTGCATAATCTTACATTTACTCAAATTGAATTTCATCTGCCATGCTTCAGACCACTCAACTAGCTTGTCCAGATCTGATTGAAAAACATCCTGATCATGTTTTCCTCTAATAATCCTGACAACTTTTAGATCGTCTGCAAATTTCAAGACTTTGCTGTCTATACTGTTCTCAATTGCATTCACAAATATTATAAAAAGCAATGGGCCCAGGACTGAGCCCTGTGGAACCCCACTGAGAACCTCCTTCCATTGTGATTGGTACCCATTCAATATAACCCTTTGCTGGCGTCCTGAAAGCCACGTTTCTATCCAATCCAGAATCTTGCCCCTGATCCCATGCATTTTAAGTTGCAACCCCAGTCTTGTATGGGGGACTTTGTCAAATGCTTTACTGAAATCAAGAAAAGCTACATCTAGCTGTTTACCCTGATCAAAGCTATCTGTTGCAACATCCAAAAACTCCAGAAGATTAGTTAAACAAGAACGGCCCTTCCTAAAGCCATGCTGTGTATCCTTGATGAGTTCATTTTGCTCCAAGAATTCAACAATCTTATCTTTGATGATTGATTCAAGCACCTTGCAGACTAATGAGGTCAGACTAACCGGTCTATAGTTTTCCTCTTTACTTCTATCTCCCTTTTTATGAATAGGAACAACATTTGCTCTTTTCCAATCAAGTGGAATTTTACTATCTGCGAGTTATTTAGAAAATATTATGGCTAATGGAACCGACAACTCCCTTTCAGATTCTCTTAAAAGTCTAGCATGGATTTCATCAGGTCCTTCTGCCTTGTTAGGCCTTACTTTCTTTAGATATTCTAGAACAAGTTCACTACTTATGCCACCTAGCTCTCCTATAGTCTCCTCTGTCTCTAGCTCAGGCTGAAGTGCTGCAATACTACTCTGGTCCTCGATAGTAAAGACAGATTGAAACTGATCATTAAGCACTTCAACCATTTCACTGTCCTTGCTAACTAACACATCATCTACCTTAAATGGACCTATATTTTTGGAAACTGTACTGAACTTATAAAAACTGAAGAACTTCTTACTATCTGCATTACAATGTCAATACTAAATCAAGTTCCTTTGCCCTTTTAGCTGCTCTGACCTTTTTCTTAACTGAAGCATTGCTTCGCCGATATTCTCCCCAGTTTCTTCGTGCGACGTGACAAAGGTGGTATTAGGTAGTCTACGGTTCGTAGAACTAAACAAATGATCAGAAGCTTGGTTTTCCACGAATCACTGTGAATGAAACCTGTATGTTGCAAGTACCTAATCTGAGGCCAGAGACAAGGGCGGATCCAGAAAGGCAAACAAGTTGGTTTGGGGAGAAAATTCCAAAAAGTATCACACATGTATATTAAATTCACTGGATTTCGCCTCTTTATACATGAAGAGGTGATTTAAAACAAACGTTTCTTAGTAAAAGCTGCTTAGATTTTCTTGTGAAATAGGAAACGTGTCAATTTTTTTGCCGATTTCAGGCGGTGTGGGAGGCTTGGCCGCCTTGCTCCTCTTGGATCCGCCAGCGGGAAAAAAAACATGGGGCCGAGGGTACCATTGGGGGGGGGGGCGAACTCAACATTGGGGGGGCGAGGGCCACCCCAAAGGTATATAAATCGACACCTATGCTAGTCAACGAAATACTGCGAAATAAAGAGTGGAGGCAAAATAGACCTACCGTATCACGTGTATTAAGTTAACTGGATCCAGAGCCGGGGAAATCCATGAAATTCATAGTGTTGGGTTGTGTGTCTTTTGGGTTCAGGTGGCTAGGTGTGGTGGATCGAACCCAGGGGTGGTGGAAGCGGAGGCAGGGCCCACTGCCCACTGCACAGTGGGCGATAACGCCCAGCTTGCGCGACATGGGGTGACAAATACAATTTCAAAAATGACTATTTTATACAGCTCATTTTCAAGGAAAATGTCCATAGCATGAAAGTTTAACACCGATTCGCCAATAAATTTGTTTATTTGTATGCACCATGTCTTCAAACACACACTATTGTTCAGCCGCCGATATTGCTATGCCGCGCATCATTCTCATCGCATATGCATATGCTATATCATCGCATATGCATCGTGTATGCTAATGTGATAGGCGAAGAACGTTTTGTAGAGGCTTTGTGGTATTTTTTCTTGAAAGTACAAATCATCAGCAGCCCGAAATACCTATATATGAGCTTTGCATGTGAATTGGAAATCTTATATTCTAACATTAAGTGAGGTATGTTATTTGAAGTGGCTGACCAACAGAATCAATACTTGAGTTAATCCTACAATTTTCATTCCACAGTTATCCGCTTTGATGAAACATTTTTCTTCCTCGTTAGAGTTTATACTTTGTGCCTATTAAAAGAAACTTTGCGCATATTTGCGCTTTTATTTTGCAGCTTATTGTATAGTGTACATCACTATTAACTCTGCGCCATTACAATGCCAGGATCTCTGCTGTCTCTAGTTAACTGACCGTACAAAGGTTATTTTTTAAAGATAAAAGTCTAAAGATAGAAAATTACAAGGGCTACAAAATGGCTATCTCGGATTTGCGAGAAAAAAAAATACCGCATTTTTTTAAAAAGATGCCCTCAAAATCAATTTTTTCAACCATTTTCCAAAAAACGGAATGTATGATGGAGAACCACATATGGCCAATACCCAAAGCAATTTGCAAAGCAATATCTTTGTTTTTGACTGATATATGGCTCCCTAAGTAACTCATGACGCCATATTTGTTATTGTGTTTTTGGCTTTTATTGACCTGATACAGACACATAAATGCCAGCACTGTATTTCTGAGACAAAACCGGTATAGAAACATGCCTTTTGTATTTATATTTATCAATTTCAAATTTTGACCTTATGTGACCTGAACTTGATCTTTTTTTTCTTCTTTTTTTATAAATTTAGTCCGAATGTTTTTGAATGGATGGATTTCCGAGGTCAGGATCCACGCTAAGCATAGCTTGTTGCGCAGGTCCTGACCCCACCACCCGATCGCGCAATTCCTGGCGTCCGGCAGAATTTAGAGACGAAAGTTTTTACGTGCCCGACATACCTGGACACGGTCCGCCCCGCTCACTGACGTCACCTGACCTTGAGTGCGACCGCTGCCACCGGCCGCAGGTCATCCCAGACAGGAGCAAATAGCGAGCGCCGAAGCGACTCGAACCCGGGCTGCCAGTACCGGGAAAGATCAGAAGTCCAGCGCTCTCCCACTGAGCTACAGGGGCGGACTGAGTTGAGCTTGACACTAACTTCACTTAAATGAGGTCAGATGGTAAAATGACTATCACTATCGAATTATACGTGTACAATAGCCCATAAAACATGTGTCGCATGACTTTCGTAGATTTTCTGCGCATAGTGACCTGTTGTGACCTGACTTTGACCTTGACCTTTGCCAAGAATATCACTTTAGCTCATGCAAGATGTGTATTATACCCTTGGGAGCATTGTGGGTGATCGTGGTCTCAAGCCGTTTTCACGAAGGATTTTGCGTTTGGGGCGTTTGGGGCGTTTGGGGCGTTTGGGGCGATTGGGGCGTTTGGGGTAAATGGGTCTATAGCTCGTAAGAACACGGCTTTTCCAGGTGATTTTTTGTATCAATCGCAACTTTATGAATTAATGCATTTTTCTGGAAATTCCATTTTAATGATAACACCATAGCTTACTTAAAATTAAAATTTTATCTTAAACTAGCTCTGGTGATGCCAGATGGCTGTGGTGGTTTGGAGCGCTTGGTGAGACTCCATCTTGCTCGAATCCCGGATGTGCGGGGTTCGGGAAATGGTCATATTTTGCAACGACATGGTTTTCAGGAATAATAGCTTATTTCAATGAAAACTCGATGAATTAGTCCATTCATATTGTCAGTCATATTCCTTTTTGATAGCAAGGATTAATGATAATTAGCGATTTCGTTTTGATCATTTGTTGTAAGATGACGAGAATGCTGGCTCCAGCTCTGTGCTGGCTCCACGCAGGCGCCGCCGCCCGGTAACCATGGCGACCACGTGACTCCGGCGCCAGCCGGCCCGTCACCATGGCGACGAGCTAGCCGGTCACCTCACGTCACGTTGCGCATGTGCAGAGCCGTGGTCTGCGCCCAGCCACACCGTCCGTTCGATCTAGAGCAGCCATTTTTTTAGTTTTCAGTACCAGTGGCTGCAGAAAGCCCGCATGTTTCATGGGTTTATAAGTGCTTTTTCTGAGGTTCTTTCAGCTTTTATGAGATTCATCAATTAATCAATTGATCAAATCAAGAGCATTTGGTGTGATTCGTTGCTTAAATAAATGAGTAAGGATTGTTCCGGTTTTCAGAAACCAACGAAGTTACCGCTCTAAATTGGACGATCTCAGCGGGACGGAGCGACGTTGAATTAAAGGGACTGTCCCACCTTTGTGAAAGTTGTCGAATCACACTTAATTGTATGTCTACATGTCAGTCAGCTTTTTGTCTACATGTCAGAGGTCTTGTCAGCTTTTTGTGAGATTCATCAATTAGTCAATGAATAAAATAAAAACCATTTGGAGTGATTCGAAATGCGTAAGGATTGTTTCGGTTTTCGGAAACCAACGAAGTTACCGCTCTAAATTGGACGATCTCAGCGGGACGGAGGGACGTTGAATTAAGGTTCTCTATGCTTTTGACATTTTATTGCATTTGACATCATAATATTATATTTCTTTGTCATTAATATCTTCAATTTTGCCCTAAGTGTCAATTGCGTATTTTATTTAATCAAAGCTGATTATCTAGTATACTTGCTAGCCTCTTTTGGGGCGTTTTCGGTATATTTTGTAGAAGAAACTAACGCAACCCAAAATTGGCAGATTTGCTCAAGAATTTGAATATTTAAAGCAAACTAACAGGAAATATTGAATTGTAAGAGCATATACTTATGTATTAATTCATAAAATTACGATTGATACCCAAAATCACCGGGAAAAGCCGTGTTCTTACGAGCTATAGACCCATTTACCTCAAACGCCCCAAACGCCCCAAACGCCACCAAACGCTCCAAACGCCCCAATCGCCCGAAACGCAAAAAACTTCGTGAAAACGGCTTTGGATGGAAAGTAACTCAAATGGCCCATAAACTCAAATGCCTCGATTTTAACCTTTGACCCGAATTTGACCTAATATGTGACCTCAATTCCACAATTTAGAGTATGTTTTAGATGCCAGTCACTGAGAGCTGTCGAATGCCGCCTTGCGCGTCTCGCAGAGATCATTGGTTCCGGAGATAACGAGGGGGGCAATATTGGTCTCTCCCCCCCCCCCCCCCCGGTCAGTGCCGGGTTAAACCCAGATAAAAGAAAGTGCATATTTTGAGCTCCCTGATTCATCAGCTATCGATTGACATGCTACATGTTCAAACCGATGCCGTAAATTGAAGCAGAAACGCCGTGTCGCGCTAAAAGGCCGTTCTCGCCCACTGTACGCTGTCCCCCACTCAATCAATTGGGGAGGCAAAATACGATTTTGCTCCCCATAACATCTCAAGTGGGACCGACCGAAAGTATAATTATATATAAGAAAAACCGGTTAGTAGGGCAATACGCATGGTCACATCAGGCATGGCATGGACCTTCTCAGACAGGACGGGGTCTGTTAACCCTATTAGTGGCAGGGGGGCAGATTCTGCCCACCCCTCAGTTTTTTTCGCAGATATCTCCGGAACGGCCTGGAGCAGCCCCATGAAATTTTGGGACGTTTCCTAGAATTTATTTACGCATATAGAGTCAAAATGAGTTCTTAACCTTAACAGAGGCGGTTCCGGGGTCCGGTTTTTGTAGGGTTTTTCTGCGTAATTTGGCGATAATACGGAGATGCGATCTTCACGGCTTCTTCCTAACTGCCTCAAGTATAAAGGAGTTGCATAGGTTTACGGTGATTGAAACAAGTGCAAATTAGTTGATGTTAATTAACTATAATAAATATGGCACGGCAGAGGCGGTTTCAGGGATTTGAAAAGGGGAGGTTTCCAGGAAGTGTGAAACACTTGGCTTGTTTTTTTTAGTTTTTGCCACCCTGTTGCCTCCTTATAAAAGATTTAGGATTTGTTAGAAGTGTAGATCGTGTTGAGTGGAATCGAACTCTGTTTGATTTTTGAAAATCGGACGGGTGGATCTCGAGATCTCGGGAGGGGGGGGCGAATCCCCCCGCCCCCGCCACTAATAGGGGTAGCCAGGAGCCTGCCACTAATAGAGTTAAGACCAATCGAGGCCCATGGCCAGAGGCGGGGGCCATTAGGGGGAGGCATCGGGTCATACTCCAAAACGATTGAAATTCGATCGAAACTTACGCATTTACTGATATGAAATACAATTGTAACACCTTGTATAAGGGAAAGTTTCTTTTAACCTTAATGTACACATTAGCGAAATCCGATGAGTTTGTTTCATTGTGTAAAGCTTTTTATTATCTGCACCCAAAACCAACTTTTTACCGTTTTGGATCCGACAGTGGCATCTCAGGCCTGGCAAGGGCGCTCTCAATTGAATTTTGAGATGTCGAATAAATCACCGCAGACCTTCACCTGCCTGTCAATCAACTATCTCTGATTTTGTGTTATATATAAGGTTCCGAAACATAGAAACAATTAATTAAAAAATATATGATTATGAGGACTTCAAAAACCTTAATATATATGATAGTGACTTGCACGGTGAATGTGCGTAAAGGACTTGAAGTCGTGTCTTTAAAACTAACCGGCTTATGATTTCCAAAGACAAAATAGTCACTGTTTGAGCTAGTAAGTATGCTTTACCTATGTCATTTGTTTTCAATGTTCGATTATAATAGCATTCGATGCGTATCGATGAGACAAACACAATCGTGAAATCTGTTTTACTCGATAATGTTTCTATCAAAAGTTATTCCTTCAAAATAATTCGGCGATTTTTAGAATGTTTAGAATTTAATGGATATTGGCCTAATATTGGATAATGGATATTTAATGGATATTGGATAATGGCCTAACTATATTGACCTGAGATAAATTGTTATGCAGCGTTATTGACAGAAAATTATATTATCTTTCGAACCCATTTTTCGGCGCGTCGCTAACTCTTTTAGTTATCGAGATATAGACGGTAGGGCACTCATATATAGTCTAAATTTGACCTTCGGTGACCTCTGGTGACTTCATTATTGACTTGACCCCTAAAAAGACCGATATACTTTCGATAGAACTTGTCTCGGGATATCTAACAGCGTCTTCACCTGTCGCTTCGTTGTATGGTTTTCGAGATCATGGGGGGCTAAAATCCCCCCCCCCGCAGTTCGTGGTTGGTGCGAACCCCCGGCAGTGCTCGGGACGCGGGTTAAGGCATTCCGCGCCCATCTTCTGTTATCCACATCTCTCTTTATGACCTAGGATCAGATAAAATGATTGCAATACATCATGTTACATAAAATGATTGTCCTGTTCGTGAAACATATTGTCACTAGCGGATCCAGGGGGGCATCCCTTCCCCCCCCAACCGCCTGAAATTGGCACAAAATTGACACATTTCCTGATATAGAAGACAATCTAAGTCTAAGCAACTTTTACCAGGGAAAGTTGGTTTTAAATCAGCTACCAATGCATAAGCAAGCGAAATCCGATGAGTTTGTATAACTGTGTGATAATTTTGGTAATGTGCGCCCCCCCCCCCCCCCCCCCCTCCCCCGCACCCACCGTTCTGGATCCGCCAATGCATATTGTACAATAATACAAATCGAAAATACAGCACAATTTGGGAGATAGCTGCCCATCATCGAAAAATTTGCGTACCCCCCCCCCCCCACCACCCCCTCTCTCTCTCTCTCTCTCACCCACCCACCCACCAGTGAAATGCGGTGCCCGGTGCCCCCCCCCCCCTGTTCCACCGCCTATGGAAGCGGATCCTGACTCACGAGGGCCCTCAGGGCCCCTAGAGTCCGATACGTTGTTGCCTCTGGTATAAAGGCACGTTGGTGCCCCTTCATAGTCCAAGGGACGGGAGGCATGAAGGGACCTTTTTTGCATAATTTAGCAATTCTAAATTAGCATCATTTCGCGAGAAAAAAGTTTTCCAGCGACCAATGCTTGTGATTTCATGGCGGCACCAAGCCATTGTTTTCCCTCCTGGATTCAAGGAGGCACTGTTCCCCGGTGCCTCCCCTCGCCCCACCGTGTCTGGTACACCGGCGGCGGCGCGGTGGTGCCGCTGGTGCACCGGCGCGGTGGTGCCCCTGGTTCTGAACACTGAATGATGTGCGCCGAGTAGCGGCGCAGCATTTTTTGCTTTACTTTGGATTTTTTCTCTCTCTCTCTTTATTTTGGAATTGTTTGCCTTATTTTTTGCTTTATTTTTGCTTTATTTTGAGGTTTTGGTGGTGCCCCGGGGCGGTGGTGCCCCTGGTGCCCCAGCGCGGTGGTGCCCATGCACGGCCCAAGTGAGTTATGACCCCCGTGACCCCCCCCCCCCCCCCCCCCCCGGATCCTCCACTGCTGCAGCGTCACCTTGCCAAAATTTCCGAGACTATAACTCGAAAACCTGAGGTCAGACCGAGCGTATATTGCCGCAGCTAAATTAAGGACCCAAGATAACCCAGTAGACCAATTTTGAACAAAAAGTGAGAGATGAGGGTGAAAATTGGGGGGGTGGGAATGCTGAAATGTCGTGGAATGCCCCAGCTGATGTCTTACCAGACATTTTGGCGCGTCAGGGACGCGACTTCTTGCAGCGGTCTCCAGCGCTTGTTGCAGCTGCTGCTGCAGTGTTTGCTCTGGCGCAGCCTCGGCTCGACGTCACTGCCACTTTCAGACACAGAGTCAGCCGGTGCTGTCTCAGGACGGATACCCTCCCCAGTCCCCACCCATCCGTTCTATCATTGGTGTTATTTAGTCCTGTGGGTGCATATCTCTGTCCGGGTGGCTTGCAAGATCGTTTGCTCCAAATTGTGTTTAGGTAAATCGGGATTTCGGGATCCCGACCAACTCGATCCCGGGATTCGGGATTGATCCAATTCCGGGATCCCGGGATTGAAATCCCTAGTGGGAATGTTTCGTACGGGCATGAGTGCGCCTATCTGAACTATCAATCGATACTGGCTCTAAACAGACATATTATCCGTTTTCACGAAGGATTATTGCGCTGAAAAGTTTCTGGAAAGTTTCTGAAAAGTTTCTGAAAAGTTTCTGAAAAGTTTCTGAAAAGTTTCTGAAAAGTTTCTGAAAGGTTTCTGAAAAGTTTCTGAAAAGTTTCCGAGAAGTCTAGGTATCAGTATATTATACATTCCAAGAAATAAATTTCTGATTTAGGCGATATTATCATTATTCAATAGTTATGGAAACATGTATTGAGATCATAACAAGTTTATGATAAAAAATTGGCCGTTTTTAAAGAACATGCGTCTAGAGTCCATTCGTTCAGTTTAGCATACCGTCATACTAGTTACTAAATATGGCAGCGTCATGGATCACAGGTCTGTCTGCGCATGCGCAGTGATGTGCCAGCATAGATTCGCCGCCGCTTCCGTCCCGCGTGCCGCACGCACAGGGTCAAAGCCAAGCCGCACGGGCCGGCCGCCGGATTGGGCCGGATTGGGCGAGTCCATTGCGTCCAATTGCCCAATTTTGTTTTTACTCAAACAACAAAATGCCCAATTGTTCTGAAGTTTTGACAAGTTTCAGTCGGTAGAGATCACAATTGACCTATTAATATTTATCTTGCTGATTACCACCAAACCGCAATTTTGTCAACATAGTATATTCTTACCAACATATTACAAAATTATGAGGGACATTTCAAGCCACAAGCCAACAATCGCATGTAAAAGTTGTATAGTTAAGGAATGGGTCGTCGAACTAAGACTTCTATACCAAAACTTGTTAAAACTTTCCAGAAACTTTTCAGAATATTTTCAGCGCAATAATCCTTCGTAAAAACGGCTATTAGGGAGAACCGTACAGACGCCCCGCTAAGCGAATACGCTTCCTGTGCTTCATTCCTTTGACATATCAATATATATTTTTTAGGAAGTATAGCTACATAACTTTTCGAATAAAAAATAACTATCAAGATGATTTTCTCAGTCATTTCTGGCCGCAACGGCGATTTTTCCAGACCCTTAAAAAGGGGCGTCTTACAACCTGAGGGAGATAAGTTGCCTCCCCGTGGGCGTCTTATCATATTGTTCTTATCATACAGATTTTAACACTAGCCCATATGGGAGCGAGGGGGCCAAATATATGGCTGTCGTCCTCCCCCCCCCCCCCCCCCCCCCCCCCTCAAAATTGTGTGGCGACGCCCCTGTGTATCAGCATTCTAAATGTGATTCTTTCAATCCAATGGCATTAGCCTTAATATAAAAAATGACAAATTTGGAGGGAGCATGTCCCCACTGCCTGCCCCCCCCCCCCCCCCCCCCCCCCCCAGTGGTGGAGCACGTGAAAGCATGACTAGCTTGTCAACTACCTGACCCAGTGGCGTACCGAGTATACGGTCATTCAGGTCATGACCTGGTCCTTTGGACCCGAGGCGCCCATGCAAAGCTGGCGCCACTCCGATCAGTGACGGCGCCCCTCCGGTCAGCGACGGCGCCACTCCGGCAAGTGAGGACGCTCCCCCGGTCAGAGACGGAGCTATTGCGGCCAGTGACGGCGCCCCGGCCAGTGAGGGCGCCCCTGCCATAGACGGCGCCTATCTGGTCCGTGACAGCGCCCCTCTGGCCAGCGACAGCGCCACTCCGTCCAGTGAAGGCGCACCTCCGGCCAGTGACGGCGCCCCTCCGGCCAGTGACGGCGCCCCTCCGGCCCGTGACCACGCCCCTCCGGCCCGTGACCACGCCCCTCCGACGAGTGACTGTGCCCCTCCGACCAGTGACGGCGCCCCTCCGGCCAGTGACAGCGCCCCCCCCCCCCCCCCCCCCCCCTCCCCCTCTTCAGTGACCGCGCCTCTCCGGCGAGTGACGGCGCTCCTCCGACCTGTGACGGCGCCCCTCCGACCAGTGACGACGCCCCTTCGACCAGTGACGAAGCCCCTCCGGACAGTGACGGCGGCCCTCCGGACAGTGAGGGCGCCCCTCCGACTAGTGACTGTCCCTCTCCGGCCCGTGATGGCGCCCCTCCGACCAGTGACGGCGCACCTCCGGCCAGTGACGGCGCCCCTCCGGCCCGTGACCGCTCCCCTCCGGTGAGTGACGGCGCCCCTCCGGCGAGTGACGGCGCCCCTCCGACTAGTGGCAGCCCCTCTCCGGCCCGTGACGGCGCCCCTCCGGCTAGTGACGGGGGGAGAGGCCTATCCTTCCGCACGTTGCGAAAGGAGAGGTTGGTAAGACGCCCCCGGCAGTGTCTAACACACCCAGTGGGACGTTTTACAGGACAAGAGGGCGGGGCGTGGTGCATTTTCGCAGCGTATCGACGCGCTTGCCTTCTCTGTTATTCGACAATTGTGGCGCACTGAACGACTTTTTTAAAAGAAATCATACTGTTTTAACGACGAACATCTATAGCACTATCCTCACAACATTACTTCGGGTTATACGGGACGTTAAATAACCAGTTTTGACATAAGAAAACAGGTAAAAACAGGTAAACCTATCGGAGCAAATACGCCAGCCAGGTCCACCAACTTTGGCCTGGCGCCACAGGAAAGGAAGTTCTGCTTCCACAGAAGTTATAAAAGCAATAAGATAAATAGTTGCTGTTTTGGAGGTTATGGGCGTGTTACCGACCCGGGGGTGTTACCGACCCGGGGTGTTACCGACCCGGGGTGTAACACGGGTCTCTCCTATATATTCCCGCCCGGGGATGGGAAATTATGCAATATTCACCGATTTGTTATGCGGAGTAGGTACCGAGGGCCTGTAGGCCCGGGGTACGAAGCAAAAAAAAAACGAGATGAATATTGCATAATTTGCCAAGCGCAAGGGTATATACCTATAGAATCTTTCGAGTTTTCTAGGGAAAATCAGGATATCTTTGCTGAGTGAGTGACCAGCAAAAACCGAGTGCCGAAGGCATGCGGTTTTTGCTGTGGCACTCACGAAGTATTTGTGTTTGCCCGTGAAAACTCGAAGGATTTCATGTCTTCATTTTTGACATGAAAATTAACTCAAATTTGTTCAGGTATGCCAAAGTAAACGAATGGACTCTAGACGCATATGTTCTTCAAAAACGGCAAATTGTGTATCAAAATTCAAAAACATGTTATGAGATCAATACATGTTCCATAACTATTGAATAGTGATAATATCGCCTAAATCAGAAAACAAACTTTGCATCCTGCAGGGTGCAAAGATAATAATATTTTTGCTGCATACATATTATTTTGCCCCCCCCCCCCCCCCCCCCCCCCCTCCCCATAAATTTGTAAGAGGGGCCCTCCAAGAAAACGACCGAGGGCCCGAGGTGCCCCAGCCAGCCTGAGGGGCCCTCTAAGGCCGACAGAAGGCACTCAGTCGACCTGAGGGGGCCCTCGGTAAGCCCTGCAAAATATAGGGGCCATTCAGGTTTTTTCTTCTTCTTTTTTATAACTTTTGTCCGAATGTTTTTGAATGGGTGGATTTCCTAGGTCAGGCCCCGCGCTAAGCATAGCTTGTTGCGCAGGCCCTGACCCCACCACCCGCTCAAGCGATTTCTGGCGTCCGGCAGAATTTATAAGCGAAAGTTGTACGTGCCCGACATACCTGGACACGGTCCGCCCCGCCCTCTGACGTCACCTGACCTTGAGTGCGACCGCTGCCACCGGCCACAGGCCATCCCAGTCAGGGGCAAATAGCGAGCGCCAAAGCGACTCGAACCCGGGCTGCCACTACCGGGTGAGGTCAGAAGCCCAGCGCTCTCCCAACTCAGCTACAGGGGTGGACAAAGTATAGTGGCCTAAATCCGAGGAGATACCATTTCGCGCCTTTTTGGGGGGGACTTGGCCGAGGGGGGGCCCTGGGTTGCTTTGCCCCCATCCGAAAATACCTTCCGCGGAAGGTATTGTCAGTATAATCAGTGTCGGGCCACCGCCACTGATGTACAGCACTACAACATGCGGCTGTCACTGATGGACAGCACTACAACATGCGGCTGTCACTGATGGACAGCGCTATAGCACGCCGCTGCCACTGATGTACAGCACTACAGCATGCCGCCACCACTGATGTACAGCACTATAGCATGCCGCTGCCATTGATGTACAGCACTATAGCATGCCGCTGCCACTGATGTACAGCACTATAGCACGCCGCTGCCACTGATGTACAGCATTACAGCATGCCGCTGCTATGGCATATTGTCGTATGCGCTTCTGTTCTGGCACATCTTTTCTGAAATGTTTTCCAACAATTTGTCTGGGAAAATCAAAATGACCACGGTCCAGATCGTTTCCCAAATACTTTTAACACCAGTGAAACGCCTTTTGGGGCGATGACCGAGCGGTCGCGCTCTGGTAAAGCTAAAACAGGTTTAAGATATGAAACGGTAAGGGAGCACACGTGGTAGCAACACATAGTCCTTTTAGTCCTTTTATTCCTCCATAAAAATTGCCAGGTCTCCATGCATGCTAACATAAAAATAAGTTGTATTAAATTGTTCATGATCTCCTTTCTCGAATCCGCCAAAAGCGAGTACGTCCTGAGCGCTGCATGCTTCAGCGTATAAAAACGAATGCTTAGATTAATAATGCCATTTTTGATCAATATTTTTTTTTGTTCATTTCGACGTTTGCGTGTGCCACGCACTGTGGTACCACCCCTATCAGAACGCACCATACAAAAAACAAAATTGATTTGATGGTCCTATCCAATGGTGAAAACCCGATCTCAATCGGAGCAGTGGTTGCAAAGTTATTAGCTTCCGAAAAGCGTCTGTACGGTCGTGTCGGGCCGGTTCGGGCCGTGTCGGACCGGTTCGGGCCGGTTCGGGCCGTGTCAGGTCGGTTCGGGCCGGATGAAATGTAAATTTGTCTAGTATACGAGAAACCTCACGAGCGCTTCGCCCCCGCTCGGTAATTAGCAGCAGCGGTCCGAAGTCATTTCCTAAAAGCACGTGCTAATGTTGAAAGGATATCTCGGCATTTGGTCATTACTGAACAATACGTTTCATAAAAAAACTCATTAATTTAGTCCATCGATACATCACATTGTTCTCCACACCTTCACGAAAATAATGAAAATGATCATGGGAGCGAAAGACGCATGCTTGGGAAGGAAACGCATATTGGAACACATTCAAAAACATGGTTTCTCGTATAAATTACCTGGTCAGAGTCCTCATATAAAAGCGACCAAAGTCCAAACGTGTATTTTTTTTTTAGGAACGTCGAATACCTGTATGCCTTATCCAATGCATGTTTAAATGATTTACTGGTTTTACTTAGCTAGAGGGTGTTATCGTCTTTAGGCGTATTCCCTTTTCCCAAGGTCGTCAGGTTTTCAATGACACATTCATTCCTTTTAATTATTTCAGAATGCCATGTTTATTGTCTGTCATATTACACGTCATCGCATATGCTCTCACCCACAACCAAATACTTGCAATGGAGTCATACACAACACAAAATAAATGTATCATGATACAAATCAAGCAAATTATATTATTCCATGCATCAGTTGACAGTTTAATCCCTCTATATGAATGCATATATAAAGCATATGTTTTTACCAAACCATGCGCAAACGACATTGCATAAGCAGCGTAAAGGCATCGACTTCGTTTTGAACGGCAGCAGGTCCTCTTCCAGGTCCTTTAAGGCAGGTCCTCTTCCCTCATCCAGTAGAGCATATTTCCGGAGTGCCAAACCTCTGAGTCGTACCACGGGCTGTGGTTGTGAGTGGTGTAAGTGTGGTGTGTCACCAAAGTCCCCCACCACTCCGTCTTCGAGGCAGTTGTCAGAACTGGTTTCATTCTATACGGGTTTAGTCCTCCTGTGTTGATCCAAGGCATCCTTCGCTTGATGCCATCACCCTTGTAAATCCAGTCGTCGAACCTTCTAACCAGACTGACCTCCGTTTGTGTTCCTGTCTCGTCGACGAAGCTGTAGTGGCGCGGGGCGAACCAGATGCCGCCCCAGCGCTGGCGACCTTTCTCCGCCTGCGACTCGATCCTGTAGGCGAACCTGTCACTGGTGCCCAGGTCACGGATGGCGTTTGCGCGCCGCAGAATGGAGTAGTTGTCCGTCAGGGAGGGAGACAGCTCGCTGCGACCCATCACACTGAGCGGGTCCCAGCCTTGACGGGAGACGGCCGTCAGCAGCAGCGTCCAGCCGCCGCCGTCGTGGCTGAAGTCGCAAAGCACCGGCACCGGCAGCCCGGTCAGCCAGTAGACGCCGTCTTGTGCGACGCCCTGGTGCCGCAGCTGCAGACAGGAGCGGGCACAGGCGCGCCGCACCGCCGGCTCCTGGGGCGTCGCCACGCCACCGGGCAGAGGAGACGGGTGCTCCCGGCAGGCCGGCTCCTCACTCACCTCCTGCCGCACACGTTCTGGAGCTGGAGCCGGCTCTGACTCCTCCCTCGACTGCTTCCCGAGGTATCCTACCTGAGCTCCCGGTGTTGGCTTTGTCTTTACATCTGGTTCAGCCTCCGTCCTCACCTCCTCTGTCTCCGTCTCTGTCGCAGGCCGCCTCAGTTTTCTCCCCACCGTCCGCTCCTGCTCCGGTGGAGGAGACTGACAGACGGCGCCTGGTACAGGCCCTCCACCCCGCCCGCCGCCGGCCAGCACCGACAGCTGCAGCGCCGCCAGGTCGTGGACGACGGTGTCCAGTCGGACCTGCTGCCGCGCCAGCTCCGCCAGCGCCCTCTGTCCGGCATCGGCCCCGGCCTGCAGTCGCTCCAGCCGGCCGGCCAACTGGGCCAGCTGCCAGCCGGACTGTGCCCGCGACACAACTCCCTCCACCACGGGGCCCAGCAGGGCTGACAGCTGGTAAGCTGCTGACGGCTGGTAGGAGACCGGTGACGGCTGCTGGGAGCCCGCTGATGGCTGCTGGTCAGCTGCTGACGGCTGCTGAGATGGATGTGCTGCTGTTAATATCAGAACAGAGAGGAGACAAGAGGCCGTACAGAGGGTCATAGCGACTGCCGAATGACTGGTCTGATCCAGACGACAGGCGGGACAGCGGAAACCGATCAAACCAACAGCCGTCGCACTGCGGCAGTGCTCACCGTGAGGCGGCTGACACGGGGCCCGATCACAGAGCGAGAGAGCCGGCAGCTGCTGCCGCTCTGCTAGCTGCAGAACTCACACAGAGCGAGAGAGCTGGCAGCTGCTGCCGCTCTGCTAGCTGCAGAACTCACCGCTGATGACCCGTAGCTACGAGAGGTTTATATTGGTGGCGCCGAGGATGGAAAATTCCGCTGCTGATTGTTAGGCACGTGTTTCCCTATATAGTGTTTATCTTAAGACTACCAGGCACAGTTAAGACGTACAAGCCTGGCTTTCCCACATCAAATGACGCAGACTGCTCTCTAAACATTTGCAGGTCATTCGGTTTCCAGAGCACCTACAGATAAACATTGACGACACGGTGTAAGGTGTTGCAATTTCATACGACTATTTGATTCTGCAGTGGTCAGTGCTCCACCAAGTGTCATCATCGAGAGGCAAAAACGTCTACAATGCTTCTGGAAACATTTGAAATGTCTTACAGGCATCTGTTAAAATGAAGACTATTAGTAGGGGATATATATATATATATATATATATATATATATATATATATATATATATATATATATATATATATATATATATATATATATATATATATATATATATATATATATATATATATATATATATATATATATATATATATATATATATATATATATATATATATATATATATATATATATATATATATATATATATATATATATATATATATATATATATATATATATATATATATATAATATATATAATATATATATATATATATATATATATATAT
>JAXIVJ010016065.1:0-29920 GCA_036785665.1 Chirona hameri
GGCACCCTGGTGGAGGCTTTGGCCGTGGGGGCTTTTTGGCCGAGGGGGCACCCTGGTATTCTTTGCCCCTCATCCGAAAACACAGTTCTGCCGCCACTGGTCAAATTATAGCCAATTTTCGAACTACATTTTGTGTTCGCCCTTAACTTATTTATAGGGACTTGAGCTACCAGGTGTATTATATGATACCGATATTTGAAGATACAGGCTCAATATGGGCTCGAAAGTTGTTATTTAAACACAAAACTAACATGGAAAACAAGGCGACTAGACATAATTGGTGGACTATCTACGTGGGCTAAAAGTCTCATTAGGCTAAAGCTTTTCGCAGAAAGTCGCCAGATTGATGTCGTCATAAGTTTGGCAGCAAATGGCAGCTCTCAACAGGAGAACGCGCGTGAAGAAGCGAACAGGAATCAGTGTTTGTGTGTCGAGTCTTTGGTGGTGTCTGTGTGGGTTGTGATACGAAATAACTGGTTTTGAAGAATATGCTGGCGACACTTATACTGGCAAGTGTATTTAGTATGACCTAAGTGTCAGTGAGCCTGGTGAGCTAAGTGTATAAGAGCGTGGCAGGTCAAGGTGCCTTTGTGATAACCCAAACAGTTACCACGATGGAGGTTGACAACGTCCAGGTTGAAGACTTGAAAAATGCACATTATGATCATCAAGACACACAAGACACCAAGACTGACATTAAAAATGATCTGAAAAATACACTAAAGGTAAGGTGTAATTAAGTAAGATTTGGCACACCATTTAATATGCTTTAGAACAGTTCACACTTCAACTTGCTGACTCCATGCTAATGTTTTGTTTGTGCATGTGTATTTTATTGAAATTATTTAGTGCATTGGTATCATCTACACTGCATAGTGCATATGGCATCAGCCTGAAAGTCTAGTGTTTTGATGTGTCTGTAACTGTGGTTGTTACCTTTAACCTTACCTTACCTAAGCAGAATCAGGAATTTGAAGGCCGCATGGCCTGGGGGTCCGCTCTTGTCAAGCTCTGATTCATTGATGTGCTTCCTCAATATGGTGTGGAATACATGAGACCGGACCAGTGTGAATGAAGTTTGGCTTTGAACTGAGATAGTGTGGGTAATGAGATGATACAACTTGGGCTGGGAGTGAATTCCAATCATTGTTTGCTCTTTCAGTTGGGCAAACTGAGGGGAGCAGATACAAAAATAGTTTGGTCAATAAATATATTGTTTATGTCCATATTAGGGCATGCTTGCAGCAGACTGTTTATTGATTTGACTGATTGAATCTATTGGAATCGTTCAATCAAAATCCCTTGAATCAAAGAAGAATTGATTCACCACTGGATTTTGAGATTCATGAATCATGATTGAATCAAAACCTGCATAGAAATAAGGCTGATTGAATCAAAAAGACTGTGCAATGCTATTTCAATGGTGAGTCAAACATGATTTGATAAAAAAAAAATTGATTCTTTGAATCAGAAAGAATCATTTCTCAAAATGGATATCCATGAATCAAACGGTGACTGAATCATTCATATTCCAAAAGGAATCGTGATGGAATCCTTCCAAAAAAGGTGAATCAATAACCAGTCTGGCTTGCAGACATAACTTAAAATGTCAATATCAAAGTTACCATATGAATAGGAGGAAGTGTGCAGCTCTACGCTTTTCCCGACCTAACCGTGAGCCCACTCCTCCCACCTATTACCTGAATGGACTGGCTATCCCAGCTGTTGATAAACATGTGGATTTGGGTATACTGATTGATAGTCGGCTGAAGTTTCATGACCACATTCGTGAAGTAGCACGCAAGGCTGGTGAGCTAGCTCAGAACTTTTTTAAATCTACCGTTTCCCGCTCTCCTGAGTTCATGCTCTTCCTCTGGACAACTCACATTCATCCTCTCATGGAGTATGGGTCATGCGTCTGGAATACTGGCTATCTTACTGATATTTCCTTATTGGAGAAAGTGCAGAGGAGGTGTACTAAGAAAATTTCTGGGCTTGAAAACTTGTGCTACTCTGAACGTCTGAACTCACTCAATTTATACCAGGGTCCTAGGGTTGCTTTGGAGCTGGGGTGAGGAGTGGAAAATTCTGGCTAAAAATAACCATAAGGAGTGGAAAATTCAGCCAAAAGAAACATAATTGTACTCAGCTTTATCAATATACAATTACCTGCTCACCAGTCACCAGCATGTTATTACCTATACCAATTCTTGCCCTTCTTTCCCTCCACAGGCTGTCTTAATCATTACATCCATAAATCAGTATCAGTGCTCCAATTAGACACTAAAGCTATAGGGAACCCAACCAGGTAAGAGAACCAAGTGATAATTCAGGTTAGAACCATGGTCGCCAAGGAAAAGCATTACACTGTTCTCAGAACATGAAGAAAAAAAACTATGAAAAGTTTTTTTTCTGGCTTTCATTCATTCAGATACTGCGATCTAAATATTGGTTTGCACAGGGCCAAATTCTGATAGCGATCCATTTTTAGATCGTGCAAACAGCTGGCTGATCAAAATTTAGATTGCCAACCAGGTAAATAATCCAAATTTAGATTGTCAACCAGGTAGATAATCCAAATTTAGATTGCACAAGGAGTTGGCTAGTCCAAATGGATTATATTTGCTTCCAAACAAGCCAAAGTAAGATTGTGCAGGCTCCAAATAATTGGTAGTTATTCATGTGATTCATCTTGGAAGAAAATATTGAGGTTATGAGCATTTCTTCTGTGGTTATGACATGTTTGAAAGTGAGAATGTACCAAAATTGATCTAAATTTAGATCAAATGTCCTTATATGGGCATCATACTACCCATTTTGATCTATTTATTGATCAATCTATTTGTTGATCTGCTCCCCTCAGTTTGCCCAACTGATTTCCTTCTGCACCATTTCATTTGTCTTGAGGAATTGAAGGGTACTGGGCTTGAAAACTTGTGCTACTCTGAACGTCTGAACTCACTCAATTTATACCTATCCTATCCTTCTATCCTCAAAAATGGCATTATAGAGGGTAGGTATATTGAACACGAACAGGCCATGGTGGATATGGAAAATGGTGTTACCTCATTCTCTTTGTGGCCAAAAACTAGAAAATATCTACATAAATGGTAACATGTGCTGTTGAAATGTTGTTGCAATGTGTTACTGACTGTTGCCTGGCAATTTGCTGGAGTGTGTTAGCTGCTTGGCTCTGGTGTTCAAATTCCAAAGAGTCCTGTTCATCTTGCTAACCCGCGAGTTTGGGGGGGCTATTTTTTGCCCCCCCCCCTCCCGTTATTTTGCAATAACTCCTGAACGAACACAGGTATCGTCACCAAACTTACAGTACCTTCTCTCACATCAATTCTACACATGTTGGCAAAAGGAAAAATATGAGGTTATGATAGGTCAACCGGGAATGACGTCAGAGTGACGTCATGTTCTTCGGTTTTTGTTGCAAAATAATGGTTTGCGGAAAACGCTGTCAAAGGTACGATGTTTGAGATAAACTCAATTGTCTTAAATCAAATTAATGACAATAGGCCGGGCTATCAAACTGCTATCTCAGATTTTTTTAGTTTTTTTGAAATTCAAAATTTTGAGAAATCCAAATACATTTGTTTTTGTTTTTACAAAATTTTCAAGAAAAAATCAGAATTATCCAAAAACCGGAATATATGTGATTGAGGCGTGTGCGGTGAATATGTGTACCAAATTTGAAGTCAATATCTTCCAAAATGACTGAGTTATGACCTTTAAATGTAAAAAATCGACCACCTCTCACAGCATTACTATGCATAAAAAACGCATTTCCATTTTTGCTTTTTACTTCTATTTATATGGAACAAACAATGTTCTAAGGTCATTTTACGCGTTCTAGACGAAAAACAACCCCATAAACATGTGTTACAACGCCTAATGACCGTAATCTGCAGTTTGACCTCGTGACCTCGGATGACCTTGACCTGACCCAAGGTCATAAACAGCTTAGAAAGGTACTTAGAAGTGTCAGACACACGAATCATACCGATTTATCGACAGCTTATGCGTTTAATATCGCAATTTTGCGCGACAATTCCATCCATCGAGACCCTTTTGACACGGTCGAACATTTTGTACTTTACCTGACCTGTGACGTCATCGGTGACCCCGAGGTCAACAATAGTATGTTTCTCTCGATAAATTTCCCAGGGCTATCGAATGCCGTTTTAATTTTTACATTCGGTCCAGTAGTTCCGGAGATCAGAGGGGGGGGGGGGGCAAAAAATGCCCCCCCCCCCCCCCCCCCCCCCACCAGTAAGTCGCGTTATTAAATATACCCCAGTAACTCGCGGGTTAACTTATCCATTCAGAGGTATGCCACTGACCAAGTACAAACCAATGTAAAATGCAGGTTTCATCTTGTTCTTGGCAACCTGAATCTGAATTGCATTGGTGAAACAAAGTGCAGTTGTTGGTTTTACAGAGATGGTCTCTTGTTCCAAGAACAGGCTGCCAGCCAGGTTCTTGGTCTCTCAGTAATGCGCTTTGAATGCATATTAAATGGTCGCTTCTTAATTCGCCGTCAAACATACGCTAGAGGAGAAATAAGCCGGACCTTGTTCCGTCTGTTCCGGTTGCGGACTGTTCCGTCTGTGTGTACCATGCTGTACCTATGTCCTATGTATGTCCTATGTACCTATGTCAATTCTTACCTGTCTTTCCCTGCACAGGCTGTCACCATCATTACACCCATAAATCAGCATCAGGGCTCCAATTATCCAATACATTGTAAAATGAGGAGTGGAAATTTCACAGTAAAGCTTGGGAAAAGAGTGGAACAATAGTATCCATAGGGTGTCGTTTTCCACCCAAATTGCCCAATGCTAGGACACTGAACAATAGTATCCATAGGTTGTCGTTTTCCACCCAAATTGCCCAATGCTAGGATACTGAACAATAGTATCCATAGGGTGTCGTTTTCCACCCAAATTTCCCAATGCTAGGACACTGAACAATAGTATCCATAGGGTGTCGTTTTCCACCCAAATTTCCCAATGCTAGGACACTGAACAATAGTATCCATAGGGTGTCGTTTTCCACCCAAATTTCCCAATGCTAGGACACTGAACAATAGTATCCATAGGGTGTCGTTTTCCACCCAAATTTCCCAATGCTAGGACACTGAACAATAGTATCCATAGGGTGTCGTTTTCCACCCAAATTTCCCAATGCTAGGACACTGAACAATAGTATCCATAGAGTGTCGTTTTCCACCCAAATTTCCCAATGCTAGGACACTGAATTTGCAAAGCCATCCAGAAACCGTTCCTAAGTCGACTGCTTTGATGCATCTGATGAATTTAAGAAAATCCAACCTCACTGTTTCTAGCTGGTTGAACTTGGATGACTTGGATATATAATTTGTGTTAGTGCCAGTGGTGATATATTTTGTTCAAATCATAAATATTTTAGGGGCATGCCATTTTGCATGTTATAGGAGAATACAGCCCTTAGTGAAGCATACTTTGCATTGGCCTTTGGTTGATACTTGATTGTGTAGATTCAGAAAATCAAGTCAAATGTTATGTTATGTCATAACACTGAAATGTGCACTTTGATCAACCCTCTCCCTGGTGTGTGGGTGGGTGTGTAGGGGGAGGGGGTCATTTTGATCCCCCCCTGAGGTTTTCGGGAATAGCGGGAAAAAGGCGGTGCGTAGCGACGCTAAATTTGGTATAGCTATTCGGACATCAATTACACACATTTTGTGAAAGTTTTGACATCAGGTCATCTGAGGTCAGGTGACCAAGTTACGTCAAGTGACCTTACCTAAAAAAGAAATATGGTCGTGCCAAAGCCCCAGTCTTTGTCTGAGATATTTGAAACTTGCAGGATTTCATAAGGTTATAAGTATCTACCTACAATTCGTATATTCCGGATTTTTTGTATCGGTGACCTAAGGTCAGGTCAATTTCGTGACCTCCCCATTTTAAGTCAATGAGAAAATATAAAAATGCTTCCTATTCAGAGAATATGCATTGGATCAGGTCAATTCTTTCAGAATCATGTTATTATAGCTCATTCTTGATGTCCCAGATGCAATTGTTGCTCAGTGACCTATGCAAGGTCAGCTGAGGTCATCTGAGGTCACCAGCACCTTTTTGCCAATAACTCTTGATGGAATAAAGATATAGACGTGCGAATGCTACCACTGTGTTTGTCTCGTCGAGTCGCGTCGCCCCCATATGCAACGTGACTTACCTAGGTCACCAAATGACCTTGACCTGAGGTCAAATTTTGAAGTTGACTTAACCAGGTCACAATTGATGTTTCGACGCGCCTTGACGAGAAAAACACGATGGTTTTAAAATTATTGCTCTGTGTAACCGGTAAAATCTATTGACAAACTTCTAGGAAAAAATGCCCTTGTGACCTTTGGTGACCTCTGGAACCTAAACTATTGACCTGAGCTAAAAGTTGAGACACCACGTGCAATTGCATTTTCACCAAAGATTTTGATTGTTGTTTTTCCGTTTGTGCCTAGCTATCATAGTTCCCGAGATATTTAGGGGTGTTCGAAGCGAAGTCCTAAACCTGGGAAATCTGACCTTTGATGACCGCTGGTGACCTCAATATAGACCTGAGCCAAATAATACCCGAAGGAACTTCGAATGTCCTCGTCGAGAGCTTTCGAACGTTTTTTCCACGCGTATTTCTAGCCCTTTTAAGTTTTCGATTTAGAGAGGGTAATGTTGACCCCCCTCCCCCCCCCCCCCACCCCCACCCCCATCCCCACCCGCAACCCCCGCTTGGGCGAAGTTGTCTCAGGCCCACCGGGGCGCGGGTTAAGAAAACATTGACATGCATTGTTATAATGTGACTTATAGCAACTGTGCTTACAAGTGCGGAGTGATCATAGGGGACCCCCAGCCCCCCCCCCCCCCCCCAGTGTCGATCCCCTTGGTGTTCATATCAGTTTACCCTTCCAGTTTACCACCCTGGTGTGGGTGTGGTGTCCTGGCTGGCAGCCCGTTTGCAGTGTGGTGTTCGGAGGCCTGTTCACGACCACCTGCGGTTCGGCGGTGTCCAGCAGGCTCTAGCCCCGCCCCTTTCCTCATGCGGCATCACAAGCAGGCGTCTCTTGAACACTGAATGCCGCGCGCGCCACTTCACGTGACATTTCTCCTGCGGTTGCTTCCTACCGACCGCCGGAACCGCAGCCAACCGCAGCCGCGTGACGTCATACCGTTCGCCCCATCCCTACTTTTAGTTACCCCCCTGCTGCCGACCACTGCTGACCGCCGAACCGCAGAGCCAACCGCATGGTCCGTGAACAGGCCTCTGGCTGGCAGCCTGTGTCTGTAGTGTGGTGTCCTGGCTGGCAGCCTGTGTCTGCAGTGTGGTGTCCTGGCTAACAGCCTGTGTCTGCAGTGTGGTGTCCTGGCTAACAGCCTGTGTCTGCAGTGTGGTGTCCTGGCTAGGAGCCTGTGTCTGCAGTGTGGTGTCCTGGCTGGCAGCCTGTGTCTGCAGTGTGGTGTCCTGGCTAGGAGCCTGTGTCTGCAGTGTGGTGTCCTGGCTAGGAGCCTGTGTCTGTAGTGTGGTGTCCTGGCTGGCAGCCTGTGTCTGTAGTGTGGTGTCCTGGCTGGCAGCCTGTGTCTGCAGTGTGGTGTCCTGGCTAACAGCCTGTGTCTGCAGTGTGGTGTCCTGACTAGCAGCCTGTGTCTGCAGTGTGGTGTCCTGGCTGGCAGCCTGTGTCTGCAGTGTGGTGTCCTGGCTGGCAGCCTGTGTCTGCAGTGTGGTGTCCTGGCTAGCAGCCTGTGTCTGCAGTGTGGTGTCCTGGCTGGCAGCCTGTGTCTGCAGTGTGGTGTCCTGGCTGGCAGCCTGTGTCTGCAGTGTGGTGTCCTGGCTAGGAGCCTGTGTCTGCAGTGTGGTGTCCTGGCTGGCAGCCTGTGTCTGCAGTGTGGTGTCCTGGCTAGGAGCCTGTGTCTGCAGTGTGGTGTCCTGGCTAGCAGCCTGTGTCTGCAGTGTGGTGTCCTGGCTGGCAGCCTGTGTCTGCAGTGTGGTGTCCTGGCTGGCAGCCTGTGTCTGCAGCGTGGTGTCCTGGCTAGGAGCCTGTGTCTGCAGTGTGGTGTCCTGGCTGGCAGCCTGTGTCTGCAGTGTGGTGTCCTGGCTAGGAGCCTGTGTCTGCAGTGTGGTGTCCTGGCTGGCAGCCTGTGTCTGCAGTGTGGTGTCCTGGCTGGCAGCCTGTGTCCGCAGTGTGGTGTCCTGGCTAGGAGCCTGTGTCTGCAGTGTGGTGTCCTGGCTAGCAGCCTGTGTCTGCAGTGTGGTGTCCTGGCTGGCAGCCTGTGTCTGCAGTGTGGTGTCCTGGCTGGCAGCCTGTGTCTTTAGTGTGGTGTCCTGGCTGGCAGCCTGTGTCTGCAGTGTGGTGTCCTGGCTGGCAGCCTGTGTCTGCAGTGTGGTGTCCTGGCTAACAGCCTGTGTCTGCAGTGTGGTGTCCTGGCTAACAGCCTGTGTCTGCAGTGTGGTGTCCTGGCTAACAGCCTGTGTCTGCAGTGTGGTGTCCTGGCTGGCAGCCTGTGTCTGCAGTGTGGTGTCCTGGCTGGCAGCCTGTGTCTGCAGTGTGGTGTCCTGGCTGGCAGCCTGTGTCTGCAGTGTGGTGTCCTGGCTAGGAGCCTGTGTCTGCAGTGTGGTGTCCTGGCTGGCAGCCTGTGTCTGCAGTGTGGTGTCCTGACTAGCAGCCTGTGTCTGCAGTGTGGTGTCCTGGCTAGGAGCCTGTGTCTGCAGTGTGGTGTCCTGGCTGGCAGCCTGTGTCTGCAGTGTGGTGTCCTGACTAGCAGCCTGTGTCTGCAGTGTGGTGTCCTGGCTAGGAGTCTGTGTCTGCAGTGTGGTGTCCTGGCTGGCAGCCTGTGTCTGCAGTGTGGTGTCCTGGCTGGCAGCCTGTGTCTGCAGTGTGGTGTCCTGGCTAGGAGCCTGTGTCTGCAGTGTGGTGTCCTGGCTGGCAGCCTGTGTCTGCAGTGTGGTGTCCTGGCTAGGAGCCTGTGTCTGCAGTGTGGTGTCCTGGCTGGCAGCCTGTGTCTGCAGTGTGGTGTCCTGGCTGGCAGCCTGTGTCCGCAGTGTGGTGTCCTGGCTAGGAGCCTGTGTCTGCAGTGTGGTGTCCTGGCTAGCAGCCTGTGTCTGCAGTGTGGTGTCCTGGCTGGCAGCCTGTGTCTGCAGTGTGGTGTCCTGGCTGGCAGCCTGTGTCTGTAGTGTGGTGTCCTGGCTGGCAGCCTGTGTCTGCAGTGTGGTGTCCTGGCTGGCAGCCTGTGTCTGCAGTGTGGTGTCCTGGCTAACAGCCTGTGTCTGCAGTGTGGTGTCCTGGCTAACAGCCTGTGTCTGCAGTGTGGTGTCCTGGCTGGCAGCCTGTGTCTGCAGTGTGGTGTCCTGGCTGGCAGCCTGTGTCTGCAGTGTGGTGTCCTGGCTGGCAGCCTGTGTCTGCAGTGTGGTGTCCTGGCTAGGAGCCTGTGTCTGCAGTGTGGTGTCCTGGCTGGCAGCCTGTGTCTGCAGTGTGGTGTCCTGACTAGCAGCCTGTGTCTGCAGTGTGGTGTCCTGGCTAGGAGCCTGTGTCTGCAGTGTGGTGTCCTGGCTGGCAGCCTGTGTCTGCAGTGTGGTGTCCTGACTAGCAGCCTGTGTCTGCAGTGTGGTGTCCTGGCTAGGAGTCTGTGTCTGCAGTGTGGTGTCCTGGCTGGCAGCCTGTGTCTGCAGTGTGGTGTCCTGGCTGGCAGCCTGTGTCTGCAGTGTGGTGTCCTGGCTAGGCGCCTGTGTCTGCAGTGTGGTGTCCTGGCTGGCAGCCTGTGTCTGCAGTGTGGTGTCCTGGCTGGCAGCCTGTGTCTGCAGTGTGGTGTCCTGGCTAGCAGCCTGTGTCTGCAGTGTGGTGTCCTGGCTGGCAGCCTGTGTCTGCAGTGTGGTGTCCTGGCTAGGAGCCTGTGTCTGCAGTGTGGTGTCCTGGCTGGCAGCATGTGTCTGCAGTGTGGTGTCCTGACTAGCAGCCTGTGTCTGCAGTGTGGTGTCCTGGCTAGGAGCCTGTGTCTGTAGTGTGGTGTCCTGGCTGGCAGCCTGTGTCTGCAGTGTGGTGTCCTGACTAGCAGCCTGTGTCTGCAGTGTGGTGTCCTGGCTAGGAGCCTGTGTCTGCAGTGTGGTGTCCTGGCTGGCAGCCTGTGTCTGCAGTGTGGTGTCCTGGCTGGCAGCCTGTGTCTGTAGTGTGGTGTCCTGACTAGCAGCCTGTGTCTGCAGTGTGGTGTCCTGGCTAGGAGCCTGTGTCTGCAGTGTGGTGTCCTGGCTGGCAGCCTGTGTCTGCAGTGTGGTGGCCTGGCTGGCAGCCTGTGTCTGCAGTGTGGTGTCCTGGCTAGGAGCCTGTGTCTGCAGTGTGGTGTCCTGGCTGGCAGCCTGTGTCTGCAGTGTGGTGTCCTGGCTGGCAGCCTGTGTCTGTAGTGTGGTGTCCTGGCTGGCAGCCTGTGTCTGTAGTGTGGTGTCCTGGCTGGCAGCCTGTGTCTGCAGTGTGGTGTCCTGGCTGGCAGCCTGTGTCTGGTACATGGCGTCTGCAATGCTTTGAAATAATCCGAGAAGTCCCGCTATTCAGCGAGGTCACGGGTTCCAGTAAACAGAGGCGGTTTATACAGGGTGCGGCACACAGCCTGTCTCATAACAACAGATAGCAGGCTGTGGGCCTGTAATGAGATCGAACTGGATTGATTCAGATGACCCTGCTGCCTTTCTAACTGCGCTGCAGCCCGGCCGAGGCTCCGTGGTGTTGTTAACCTTGGTGGACACACGCGACCACATTGTCAATCGTTACCTGTCGATTGTTGAGTGGACAAAAAGCGCCGATGGAAAAAAATATGCCCGATAGCTTTGGCTGCGGTGCTATACAGCCACTGTGCAGTACTGATTGGCTGCAGTGTGGTCCTAGACTGGTTGTATGTAGATTGTGTGCGTGGTTGTGTGTGTGTGTGTGTGTGTGTGTGTGTGTGTGTGTGTGTGTGTGTGTGTGTGTGTGTGTGTGTGTGTGTGTGTGTGTGTGTGTGTGTGTGTGTGTGTGTGTGTGTGTGTGTGTGTGTGTGTGTGTGTGTGTGTGTGTGTGTGTGTGTGTGTGTGTGTGTGTGTGTGTGTGTGTGTGTGTGTGTGTGTGTGTGTGTGTGTGTGTGTGTGTGTGTGTGTGTGTGTGTGTGTGTGTGTGTGTGTGTGTGTGTGTGTGTGTGTGTGTGTGTGTGTGTGTGTGTGTGTGTGTGTGTGTGTGTGTGTGTGTGTGTGTGTGTGTGTGTGTGTGTGTGTGTGTGTGTGTGTGTGTGTGTGTGTGTGTGTGTGTGTGTGTGTGTGTGTGTGTGTGTGTGTGTGTGTGTGTGTGTGTGTGTGTGTGTGTGTGTGTGTGTGTGTGTGTGTGTGTGTGTGTGTGTGTGTGTGTGTGTGTGTGTGTGTGTGTGTGTGTGTGTGTGTGTGTGTGTGTGTGTGTGTGTGTGTGTGTGTGTGTGTGTGTGTGTGTGTGTGTGTGTGTGTGTGTGTGTGTGTGTGTGTGTGTGTGTGTGTGTGTGTGTGTGTGTGTGTGTGTGTGTGTGTGTGTGTGTGTGTGTGTGTGTGTGTGTGTGTGTGTGTGTGTGTGTGTGTGTGTGTGTGTGTGTGTGTGTGTGTGTGTGTGTGTGTGTGTGTGTGTGTGTGTGTGTGTGTGTGTGTGTGTCAGTGTGTGTCAGTGTGTCAGTGTGTCAGTGTGTCAGTGTGTCAGTGTGTCAGTGTGTCAGTGTGTCAGTGTGTCAGTGTGTCAGTGTGTCAGTGTGTCAGTGTGTCAGTGTGTCAGTGTGTCAGTGTGTCAGTGTGTCAGTGTGTCAGTGTGTCAGTGTGTCAGTGTGTCAGTGTGTCAGTGTGTCAGTGTGTCAGTGTGTCAGTGTGTCAGTGTGTCAGTGTGTCAGTGTGTCAGTGTGTCAGTGTGTCAGTGTGTCAGTGTGTCAGTGTGTCAGTGTGTCAGTGTGTCAGTGTGTCAGTGTGTCAGTGTGTCAGTGTGTCAGTGTGTCAGTGTGTCAGTGTGTCAGTGTGTCAGTGTGTCAGTGTGTCAGTGTGTCAGTGTGTCAGTGTGTCAGTGTGTCAGTGTGTCAGTGTGTCAGTGTGTCAGTGTGTCAGTGTGTCAGTGTGTCAGTGTGTCAGTGTGTCAGTGTGTCAGTGTGTCAGTGTGTCAGTGTGTCAGTGTGTCAGTGTGTCAGTGTGTCAGTGTGTCAGTGTGTCAGTGTGTCAGTGTGTCAGTGTGTCAGTGTGTCAGTGTGTCAGTGTGTCAGTGTGTCAGTGTGTCAGTGTGTCAGTGTGTCAGTGTGTCAGTGTGTCAGTGTGTCAGTGTGTCAGTGTGTCAGTGTGTCAGTGTGTCAGTGTGTCAGTGTGTCAGTGTGTCAGTGTGTCAGTGTGTCAGTGTGTCAGTGTGTCAGTGTGTCAGTGTGTCAGTGTGTCAGTGTGTCAGTGTGTCAGTGTGTCAGTGTGTCAGTGTGTCAGTGTGTCAGTGTGTCAGTGTGTCAGTGTGTCAGTGTGTCAGTGTGTCAGTGTGTCAGTGTGTCAGTGTGTCAGTGTGTCAGTGTGTCAGTGTGTCAGTGTGTCAGTGTGTCAGTGTGTGGCAGTGTATGCGGCGGTGATAGCATGCAGTGACCGGCGGATATAGCAGTGTCCAGTCGCGGCTATCTCCGTGTGCCGCGCTGTGTCAGTGGCCGATATCAGAGGCTGGTCTGTTGGACCAGACCGGCGGACAGGGGCTGGCATATTTCAGCTGCAGGGACCGGAAACGTGAGGCGGGACTGAGGGTCAGTGCAGAGTCATAGGTCCAGGGTCCAGGGTCTGAGGGTCCGTCCGGGCTGGAAACGTGAGGCGGGACTGAGGGTCAGTGCAGGGTCATAGGTCCAGGGTCCAGGGTCTGAGGGTCCGTCCGGGCTGGAAACGTGAGGCGGGACTGAGGTCTGAGGTTCTGAGGGTCCGTCCCGGGTCCGTCCAGGGTCTGAGGGTCCGGCCGGGCTGGAAACGTGAGGCGGGACTGAGGTCTGAGGTTCTGAGGGTCCGTCCAGGGTCCGTCCAGGGTCCGAGGGTCCGGCCGGGCTGGAAACGTGAGGCGGGACTGAGTTCTGAGGTTCTGAGGGTCCGTCCCGGGTCCGTCCAGGGTCTGAGGGTCCGGCCGGGCTGGAAACGTGAGGCGGGACTGAGGTCTGAGGTTCTGAGGGTCCGTCCCGGGTCCGTCCAGGGTCTGAGGGTCCGGCCGGGCTGGAAACGTGAGGCGGGACTGAGGTCTGAGGTTCTGAGGGCCCGTCCCGGGTCCGTCCAGGGTCTGAGGGTCCGGCCGGGCGGTCACCAGACGTGGTCCTGCGTCCTACTCCTGCGTCCTACTCCTGAGTCCTACTCCTGAGTCCTACTCCTGAGTCCTACTCCTGAGTCCTACTCCTGAGTCCTACTCTTGAGTCCTACTCCTGAGTCCTATTCCTGAATCCTACTCCTGACTCCTAAGTCCTGACTGATGCCCGGTGTCGATAGACGGCCCGCTCAGGCTTCTGTGTTTCGTGTTGTGCGATGGACCACCAGCTGAGCCAGGGCCGCACGGTAGCGGGTGGGCGGTGCCGGGATCCATCTCAGCGTGGCCGCCCGTAGGTTCGGACGGCTCGCAGCTGGCCCACGTCGTCCCGCCTCTACCCGTTCGGTCGCGTCGCGTCTCGTCCCACCGTCGCGTCTCGCGTCGGCCGTCTTTGTCTGGCTAGCTGTCCGATCCAGCCAGGCCGGTCCGGCTCTCGGCTGCTTCTCCCCGGCTGTATCCTCGCTGGCTGGCCGGCTGGCCGGACCGCCAGTCGGCTCGTCTTCACAAGGTCACCTCCGCCTCCACCGCCGCGTCCACGGCGACCGCCCGGCGCCGGCGTCCAGCCTCCGCCGTCTGCCGACCGCTGGGCGCGGGCCGCGGCGAGCCGTGTTTATTCTCGACCGAGTATGTCGCGGCTGCTGAGGGAGAACTCTGAGAGGGAGAGCACAGGAGAGCGGAGGAGAGCGGAAGAGGAGCTGGGGAGACAGATGGGGAGGCAGATGGAGCGGTGATGTTTGTCCGATTGATTGGTCAGCAGCCGCCGAGCGATTGATGATCGCACTCTGTCTGCTCCCGGGGACACAGACGCCGTGCAGCCCACACGCTGCAGGGGGGGGGGGGGGGGGCAGCTCTGTTTGTGTAATGCTTACAGGGCGGAGAGGAGCGGTGTGCACGGCCGGGTCAGATGATGTTGGTGGTGTTCAACTCTGCTCACCTGGCTGTCGGCTGAGGCTTCTTATGGGTGTCTGACGCCGTTCAGCTCTCGGCGAGGCCGCTTCCGGCAGATGTGAGCCGAGGGCCGAGGTCTGTGCCGTGTGAAGGTCGGCGCCGGGAGACCTCGCACAAGTCTGTCCGGTCTCCGTGTGTTTGTGTTTGTGTGGCCGTGGCCGCCACTATCTGGGCGCCGGTCTGGCGGCAGATAGTCGGCCACACCTGGTCATCTGCCCACCCCCACGCGGCGCGCGGCGCGGCCGGCGCGGCCGGTTCCGGGGCCGGCAGACTCTGACAGACCCGGGTTGGGAGTGGTGTGAATCTGTCTGCGGTCCGCCCACCAACCCGCGCCGCCCCGCTGTCAGCCATGGTGAGTGCCGATCTGGTTCAAGGGCGCACGCTGCGCCGTGTTTCGGTCTGGTGAGTCGGCGACGGCCGGCGCCGAGCTGTACTCCATACTCCGCCACAGGCGCGGTTCCCGCCTGGTGAGAACGACCTCGAAAGAACGGCGCAACGTGCCTGTAGGTGCCTGTAGGTAGCTAACGTCAAGGTGCGACTTCCTTCCTTTCCCGGACTGTTTGCTAAACGTCCCCGCGACCCACCCACCGCACTACTCGAAGGTCGAGGAGTGATTTAAATGGCGGGGCGCGGATAGCCTGTTATCCTGGTGTAGTGATCCGCCCCTCCTCCTTCCCTGCCTGGGCTCGGCTGGAATGTGGCATGCCTCCCCGGCTGCGGGTCGCTCTGTATGAGCCGGGGACCGCCGGCTGTCCGTGACGTCACGGCCACCGCCGCCGGCCGGAATGTGTGCCTGGCGGCGGCGGCGGCGGTGGGGCGGCCCTTTGTGCGCCGCCGTGTGCGTAATCCGCCGGCGCCGGACCGGTTCCTGCGTCTGCGTGCCGTGCCGCGCGGCTCGGAGGGAGACACATACAGTGTTCCCCGGCCGGCCATGCGGGCTGCTGTCTGCCGCGTGTCTGTGTCGGGCGTGGGTGCGGTGCGGTGCGGTGCGGTGCGGTGCGGTGCGGTGCTGGCGCAGTGCCCGGGTACGACCGTCGGCAGCAGCTGGGTCGGAGCCGTCGCTGACAGGTAAATGGCGGGGTTCGCCTGCCGTGCTGCTGACGGCGCGGCGGTCTGCTGGTCTGCTGGTCTGCTGGCGGTCTGGTGCCGGGATTGGGGTTCGGAAGCCGCTCGGCAGCTCATGTCGGCGTGCCTGCGGTCCGCACCGCAGGGGTCGCCAGGTCGGCCGCTCTGAGCTGACGGCGTTACCCAACCAGGTCGGCGCGGCGCTCTCCTTTCCCTCCCTCCCTCGCCGCCGGCCTCTGCGCCTCCTCCCTCCCTCTCTCTCCCCACTCTCCTGCGGCGCGTGTTTTATGCAAGACCGGCCTCGTGAGAACGCTGCAGGCCGGCGGTGGGCCGCGGTGCAGACTGGCAGCGGACGTCGGTCCACGTGGCCGCCGCCGCCTCACCTGAGCGTGACACTCGGCACACTCAGCACACAGAGACACAGAGAGACAGAGACAGAGAGGGACACACAGCGACACACAGCGACACAGAGAGACAGAGACAGACGGGCAGCGGTGGCAGCGGTGGTGTCGGCCCGCGCCGAGCCGGCACAAAGAGCTCCGAGTTTTTTTACGGGGACAGGCCGTGCGGCCCTGTCCGGCGGTAATTGAGTGACGGCGACTGCAGCGGACAACTGTTAATCAGAGGAACCGCCGCCGTAACCGGCTGCTGCAGCCCTCGGCCGGCACCGCCGCCTCCGCGACAAAGGAGAGATGACGCAATACAAGGGAGGGTCGGCCGCTGGCCACGCACCCCTCCCCCCCCCTCTCCTCGCATTGAGCGGCGCGGGCGGCGGCACCCTCGCCGGTCCGCCCCGGCCGCCGCCGACGTTCCGCGTTGCGTAATGGCTTCCCGTGTTGTGCCGGGGACGGAGACCGAGCTGCGGAGCTGCCAGGCTGCCGGGCGGTGGGCGGTGAGGGGTGACGGTAACCGGACTCTGACGTGGCGGTAACCAGTGACGTCAGCCGCGCTCCGGGATCGCTGACCGGTCATGACGCAGCGCCGGGACGTGTCCTGCTACGTCAGCCTCTCAGTCCCTCGGCCTGCCTGGCGCCGGGACGTGTCCTGCTACGTCAGCCTCTCAGTCCCTCGGCCTGCCTGGCGCCGGGACGTGTCCTGCTACGTCAGCCTCTCAGTCCCTCGGCCTGCCTGGCGCCGGGACGTGTCCTGCTACCTCAGCCTCTCAGTCCCTCGGCCTGTCTGGCGCCGGGACGTGTCCTGCTACCTCAGCCTCTCAGTCCCTCGGCCTGCCTGGCGCCGGGACGTGTCCTGCTACGTCAGCCTCTCAGTCCCTCGGCCTGCCTGGCGCCGGGACGTGTCCTGCTACCTCAGCCCCTCAGTCCCTCGGCCTGTCTGGCGCCGGGACGTGTCCTGCTACCTCAGCCTCTCAGTCCCTCGGCCTGCCTGGCGCCGGGACGTGTCCTGCTACCTCAGCCTCTCAGCCTCTCAGTCCCTCGGCCTGCCTGGCGCCGGGACGTGTCCTGCTACGTCAGCCTCTCAGTCCCTCGGCCTGCCTGGCGCCGGGACGTGTCCTGCTACGTCCTCAGCCTCCCAGTTCCTCGGCCTGCCTGGCGCCGGGACGTGTCCTGCTACCTCAGCCTCTCAGTCCCTCGGCCTGCCTGGCGCCGGGACGTGTCCTGCTACGTCAGCCTCTCAGTCCCTCGGCCTGCCTGGCGCCGGGACGTGTCCTGCTACGTCCTCAGCCTCCCAGTTCCTCGGCCTGCCTGGCGCCGGGACGTGTCCTGCTACCTCAGCCTCTCAGTCCCTCGGCCTGCCTGGCGCCGGGACGTGTCCTGCTACGTCCTCAGCCTCCCAGTCCCTCGGCCTGCCTGGCGCCGGGACGTGTCCTGCTACCTCAGCCTCTCAGTCCCTCGGCCTGCCTGGCGCCGGGACGTGTCCTGCTACCTCCTCAGCCCCTCAGTCCCTCGGCCTGCCTGGCGCCGGGACGTGTCCTGCTACGTCCTCAGCCTCCCAGTTCCTCGGCCTGCCTGGCGCCGGGACGTGTCCTGCTACGTCCTCAGCCTCCCAGTCCCTCGGCCTGCCTGATGCCGGGACGTGTCCTGCTACCTCAGCCCCTCAGTCCCTCGGCCTGCCTGGCGCCGGGACGTGTCCTGCTACGTCAGCCTCTCAGTCCCTCGGCCTGCCTGGCGCCGGGACGTGTCCTGCTACGTCAGCCTCTCAGTCCCTCGGCCTGCCTGGCGCCGGGACGTGTCCTGCTACCTCAGCCCCTCAGTCCCTCGGCCTGTCTGGCGCCGGGACGTGTCCTGCTACGTCAGCCTCTCAGTCCCTCGGCCTGCCTGGCGCCGGGACGTGTCCTGCTACGTCAGCCTCTCAGTCCCTCGGCCTGCCTGGCGCCGGGACGTGTCCTGCTACCTCAGCCCCTCAGTCCCTCGGCCTGTCTGGCGCCGGGACGTGTCCTGCTACCTCAGCCTCTCAGTCCCTCGGCCTGCCTGGCGCCGGGACGTGTCCTGCTACGTCAGCCTCTCAGTCCCTCGGCCTGCCTGGCGCCAGGACGTGTCCTGCTACGTCAGCCTCTCAGTCCCTCGGCCTGCCTGGCGCCGGGACGTGTCCTGCTACGTCCTCAGCCTCCCAGTTCCTCGGCCTGCCTGGCGCCGGGACGTGTCCTGCTACCTCAGCCTCTCAGTCCCTCGGCCTGTCTGGCGCCGGGACGTGTCCTGCTATGTCCTCAGCCTCCCAGTTCCTCGGCCTGCCTGGCGCCGGGACGTGTCCTGCTACCTCAGCCTCTCGTCCCTCGGCCTGCCTGGCGCCGGGACGTGTCCTGCTACGTCCTCAGCCTCCCAGTCCCTCGGCCTGCCTGACGCCGGGACGTGTCCTGCTACCTCAGCCCCTCAGTCCCTCGGCCTGCCTGGCGCCGGGACGTGTCCCCCTGCTACGTCAGCCTCTCAGTCCCTCGGCCTGCCTGGCGCCGGGACGTGTCCTGCTACCTCAGCCCCTCAGTCCCTCGGCCTGCCTGGCGCCGGGACGTGTCCCCCTGCTACCTCAGCCTCTCGTCCCTCGGCCTGCCTGGCGCCGGGACGTGTCCTGCTACCTCCTCAGCCTCTCAGTCCCTCGGCCTGCCTGGCGCCGGGACGTGTCCTGCTACCTCCTCAGCCCCTCAGTTCCTCGGCCTGCCTGGCGCCGGGACGTGTCCTGCTACCTCTTCAGCCTCTCAGTCCCTCGGCCTGCCTGACCGCGGCAGACCGGCACTGAACCCTGCCGTCTCGGACGGTCCGGCTATCTGACGCAGCACGCGACGCGGTAGTTATCGCGGCTGTTACGGTGTCGCGGCGCGTGTGTCAACAGGGCGCCGGCTGCCGGGCCGTCTCCCGGCACGGCTGCTATCGGCGCGCCTCTCGAGCCCGTGATCGCTGAGGACGTGTTCGGAGAAGTGGCGGCAGGTGCCGGGCGGGCCGGGCCGGTAAACAACACAACATTACCGGGCCGGTGGTGGACGGCCTGCGGAGGATGGTGACGGCCCACTGCTGCAGTGTGCTGGGGACGCTGTACAGTGTACAGCACCCTCCAGTGAAATAAATCATGCAGGTGAACAGGGGGCATCACGAAGGCTTTTAACCCTCGCCAGGGCAGGGCAAAATCACTACGTGTTCGGGTAGGGGGAGGGGGGGAGGGGGGTTGGTACGACCCTCCCCCTTAGCGTTTCGCCCCTAATTGAGTTAGAGCTTCGATTCAAAGATGAGCGTGTTGCTTGTGACGAGAGGAAGCCGCTGATACCCGATTTTAAGGTCTTGGGTCATTAGGTGACCTCTGAGGTCATGTCAATGACCCAAAAGTCAACAAAATTGAAAATGCGTATAAATTGAATTTTATCGAGCTAGAATCGTGAATGAGCATATCATAATGCTTAATAGGTGCCACATTCGTAATCAGCGTCACAAAATGTCATAACTGCACAATTCCAAAAAGGTCATGTCAGGCCCTCGGTTGACCTGTGGATGCGCATGGCCCCAGTGGAACATATAATTATATAAAATGGATCCCAAATTTGAAATCAGCGTCACAAAATGTCCTAAAACCGTTAGAAGCCCAAAAAAGTAATCTGAGGTCATCGGAGGTCAATGACCTCAGTTGACCTCTGAAAAGGGAAATCGAGGTCACAATCTCAGTGGAAACCACAACTGTCACCTGGAAACACCTTTGCATATGCTCCTGAACAACAAACACTCGGAAACTGCACAAGTTACAAGCATCGATCTGCGGGACGCCAGTTGCGCCTGGCATGGCCTTGAGAAACAGGTCATAGGTCACGGGTTATGTGGGATAGAAATTCACATTTTTCAGATTGTCAAATTTTTAAAAAGTAGGGTACTGAAAGTTTCATCGCAATCGGTTAGAAGCTACGCGAGTTATTCCAGAAAAACCGAGGGGGTGGCATCCACCTCCCCCACCCGGACGAGGGTTATTTTATGCGTGGACATGTTTCTGCCTACTTGATGACGTGACTTTATAACTTCGGCGCCAGTGTATTGGCGAAAGCGATACTTGATTTCATTCGCCAGTGTCGCCGCTGGGCATGTCGGAGCCGCACGCGAACCACAGCACGGTTGTATACAAACTCACGACATCAAGTCGGTGATTTCACGACAGCCGGCTGTGGTCCGGCTGAGCCGGTCCGGTCGGACCTTGGTCTGCCCGCCGCCCGGTGTTGGCCGGCCGGTCCGGCCGGCCGGTTTAATCCGGCGCTTTCAACCGGCGACAGCTGTGCTAAGCCGGCGCCGCGGCTGGCGAGTTGCCTTATCACGGCTCTGTCAGCCCGGTGCCGCCGCCGCCGCCACCACCACCTCAGTCGGCCACGTACAAACCGGGCACTAACGGTGCGGAGAAACTCAGCCGGCAGCAGAGAGACAAAGAACGGACAGAAGCGAATTTAGACGATGGTTTTAATACTTTTTAAAACTGCAGATGCTTCATTCCCCTACCACGAAATAGGCACCTGTGCTGCTCCGTTGGTTCTGTGATGGGATCTGTCGGTCTCTCCTCTGACAGAAGTGACGCGGCTTCTCCATATCCAGCGGTCCGGTACGCCGGCCGGCCTTAGCTGGATTGGTAGAGCCTTGTGGTGTGGTTGACGGCTTCCACAGGGGCCACCCTCCACATGGGCCTGTTGCAGTAGCTCGACTCCTGAGTCCTGTAACCGTCAACGCGGCCGTGCACTGTCAGCATACCCGGCCAGCCGTGTGTCTGTTATTCCCGGCCAGCCTCGCCGCACGGCCGTGTGTCTGTTATTCCCGGCCAGCCTCGCGACACGGCCGTGTGTCTGTTATTCCAGGCCAGCCTCGCCACACGGCCGTGTGTCTGTTATTCCCGGGCAGCCTCGCCACACGGCCGTGTGTCTAATTCCCGGCCAGCCTCGCCACACGGCCGTGTGTCTGTTATTCCCGGCCAGCCTCGCCGCACGGCCGTGTGTCTGTTATTCCCGGCCAGCCTCGCGACACGGCCGTGTGTCTGTTATTCCAGGCCAGCCTCGCCACACGGCCGTGTGTCTGTTATTCCAGGCCAGCCTCGCCACACGGCCGTGTGTCTGTTATTCCCGGGCAGCCTCGCCACACGGCCGTGTGTCTGTTATTCCCGGCCAGCCTCGCGACACGGCCGTGTGTCTTATTCCCGGCCAGCCTCGCGACACGGCCGTGTGTCTGTTATTCCCGGCCAGCCTCGCCACACGGCCGTGTGTCTAATTCCCGGCCAGCCTCGCGACACGGCCGTGTGTCTGTTATTCCCGGCCAGCCTCGCGACACGGCCGTGTGTCTTATTCCCGGCCAGCCTCGCGACACGGCCGTGTGTCTGTTATTCCCGGCCAGCCTCGCCACACGGCCGTTTGTCTGTTATTCCCGGCCAGCCTCGCCACACGGCCGTGTGTCTGTTATTCCCGGCCAGCCTCGCCACACGGCCGTGTGTCTGTTATTCCCGGCCAGCCTCGCCACACAGCCGTTTGTCTGTTATTCCCGGCCAGCCTCGCCACACGGCCGTGTGTCTGTTATTCCCGGCCAGCCTCGCCACACGGCCGTTTGTCTGTTATTCCCGGCCAGCCTCGCCACACGGCCGTGTGTCTGTAATTCCCGGCCAGCCTCGCCACACGGCCGTGTGTCTGTTATTCCCGACCAGCCTCGCCACACGGCCGTTTGTCTGTTATTCCCGGCCAGCCTCGCCACACGGCCGTGTGTCTGTTATTCCCGGCCAGCTTCGCCACACGGCCGTGTGTCTGTTATTCCCGGCCAGCCTCGCCACACCGGGCCGCGTGTTTGTTATTCCCGGCCAGCCTCGCCACACCGGGCCGCGTGTTTGTTATTCCCGGCCAGCCTCGCCACACGGCCGTGTGGTCTGTTATTCCCGGCCAGCCTCGCCACACGGCCGTGTGTCTTATTCCCGGCCAGCCTCGCGACACGGCCGTGTGTCTTATTCCCGGCCAGCCTCGCTGCACCGGGCCGTGTGTCTGTTATTCCCGGCCAGCCTCGCCACACCGGGCCGAGTGTTTGTTATTCCCGGCCAGCCTCGCCACACGGCCGTGTGTCTGTTATTCCCGGCCAGCCTCGCGACACGGCCGTGTGTCTTATTCCCGGCCAGCCTCGCTGCACCGGGCCGTGTGTCTGTTATTCCCGGCCAGCCTCGCCACACCGGGCCGAGTGTTTGTTATTCCCGGTCAGCGATGACTGAAGCTGCTCCGATCGGCGGCTGGAAAACCCTCCCCGCTGCAGCATTTTACTGGTTGCCGGCGTGTAAGCTGGTTTGGAGTGTCACTGGACTGGAATGCGGGGATTACAGGCGCCGTGCGCGGCAGTGCGCCAGCGTCTAACGGTGGCGGCGGGCTGCGGCCATTCAAACGCAGCTGTGTATCGCCGTCAGAACCGGCTGGCTGCATCGTGCATGACGCACACAAGGCGAGCCGCTGCGGTCTCCGGGTGGGCTGTTAAGCCAATTGAGGTCGTTAGCGTGGCGTTGCAGCATGTGACATTTAGTGGTGTTTTGTTTTTAAGTGGTCAGGCGCGGCCCGCGCCCTTCCGTTTGGTATTGTGTTCCTCTGTGGCGTTATTTAGGTCTCTCCCACCCGTAACGGCTCGGTTTGGAGGATTTTCCTCTGGCGATTTTAACTGGAGCCTATGCTGTTCTGACTACCCGTCCAGCTCTGTATATGTGACGAGATCACTGTGTTGAGAGATACGTTACTGAAACGGCACTTGATCAAGTGGCTGTACCCTTTGACCCTGGTACAGAGTACCCAGTGATCAATAACCGGATCTGCTTGAGAGTCATGGCCATATTACTGATTAGATTAAACTCACCCATTAGTGCCAATCAATATAGATACAGGCACTCACACAGTCTGCGATACCACTATTACAACAGTGTCATTGTGGTGCTAACCATCGGGACCTCTGCTCTGACGTCAGAGCCGCCTCCCCCGCCTCCTCGCCGCCTCCCCGCTTCCGCCGCCATGTCGGCCGCGGCTGTGGCGACTCGGGCCAGTCACGGCTGGCTGAGCGACCGCCTTGCCGGGCTGGGCCGGGCCGGGCTGTGTCAGCCTAGCTGCGGAGAGAGAGAGAGAGAGAGAGAGAGAGAGAGAGAGAGAGAGAGAGAGAGAGAGAGAGAGAGAGAGAGAGAGAGAGAGAGAGAGAGAGAGAGAGAGAGAGAGAGAGAGAGAGAGAGAGAGAGAGAGAGAGAGAGAGAGAGAGAGAGAGAGAGAGAGAGAGAGAGAGAGAGAGAGAGAGAGAGAGCGCCACACCTGGCCCCGGTACCGCCGCCCTCTGACGTCACACACGGCCGCGCGACAGACCGGACAAAAGGCCGGGCCTCGGCCGACGGCAGCGCCGCCCGGCGGCGGCCGCCGGAAGCTCTGCGCGCTGTGTCATGGCTGTGATGACGCTGTGCCGCAGAGGTCGCAACTGAGAACTCGGAGCTGGCAGAGCGTCTGGGAACCCTACGTCACCGCTGCGTCAGAGATCGACTACTGAGACGCCGAGTGGTTCTTACAAATGGCAGGAGACATTTCCAGGTGGCTTGGTATGGCTTGCTGGAATGGACTGCTTGTATCCCTGAGACAATGTTAATGTTGCATAATAAGCTTCATCGATGCATTTCTGAACATCTTATATAACGTCATGCATACATGGCCGTATGCCCACGCTTACGCCTACGGTGCCAGTTTTCTTGTCAAAGCTGGTTTATTATTGCAGATGAGATCAGCTATGGTATATTTATGTGGCGATAATTTGCTGCATCAGGGCCCGATGCATAGCAAGCCAATCTGGTCGGTTTACGAGCTGATTTAAATGCACTTTCAAGATGAAAGTTTTCCTTGTGACTCCACGCTGATGGAATTTGCTGATTTTGGAGGCATCGCAATATGATGATGAAATGCAAGCGTCTTATGTGCACAGTTGCCTCATTTTGCAGCCTGCTGTCTTATCTCTTATCTAACTTTCTCAGTCGCTAAAAAATACACTATGCAAAATCAGCAAATGACGTTTCATTGCTAATCGAACCAGCAGTGCGAAGTTTGAGCTCCGAGAACTTTGGAAGTCTTAAAAAGTCTAAGAAAGTAAAGAGAGAGGAAAGTGGCCGTTTCATTTCTGAACCACCGGCGAGATCTATCACCGCTTTGTTGCAGGGTAACTTGTGAAATGTAGTCTCGTTTGGCGTGAACTGGACTCACTGCAGTCCCTCGTTCCTTTTCAGTGACCTTTGCTGTGAACTGGAGACATTTGTGAGATAACCTTATCCACGTCATTGGCCCCGTCATAAATCGGCTGGTCTTTGCCGGGGTAATATATCACGAATGTTTGCGATAGAGGCGAGGCCAGGGGCTGGCGTGTGAAACTGTGCAAAACCCGGACACTAAATCTCAGCAACTGCGTGATGTATCGGGCCGCCTTATGACTAATGTAGTCGGTGCACCCATAAGCCCCAGTTATCACCATCTGGGGCGGTCTATGTGCGTCAGCAGGGTGTTCTCAGACCCCGCGCGGGGGGCACGTGCGGCTGTGACGGCGGGGCGACTCTGTCTGCATCAGACCGGCTCTGTGTGCCTCGGACCAGCTCTGTCTGTCTCGGACCGGCTCTGTGTGCCTCGGACCAGCTCTGTCTGCCTCTGACCAGCTCTGTCTGCCTCTGACCAGCTCTGTCTGTCTCGGACCGGCTCTGTCTGCATCAGACCGGCTCTGTGTGCCTCGGACCAGCTCTCTGTCTGTCTCGGACCGGCTCTGTGTGCCTCGGACCAGCTCTGTCTGCCTCTGACCAGCTCTGTGTGTCTCGGACCGGCTCTGTCTGCATCAGACCGGCTCTGTGTGCCTCGGACCAGCTCTGTCTGTCTCGGACCGGCTCTGTCTGCATCAGACCGGCTCTGTGTGCCTCGGACCAGCTCTGTCTGTCTCGGACCGGCTCTGTGTGCCTCGGACCAGCTCTGTCTGCCTCTGACCAGCTCTGTGTGTCTCGGACCGGCTCTGTGTGTCTCGGACCAGCTCTGTCTGCCTCTGACCAGCTCTGTGTGTCTCGGACCGGCTCTGTGTGCCTCGGACCAGCTCTGTCTTCCTCGGACCGGCTCTGTCTTCTTCGGACCGGCTCTGTCTGCCTCGGACCGGCTCTGTCTTCCTCGGACCGGCTCTGTTTGCCTCGGACCGGCTCTGTCTTCCTCGGACCGGCTCTGTCTGCCTCGGACCGGCTCTGTGTGTCTCGGACCGGCTCTGTGTGCCTCGGACCGGCTCTGTCTGTCTCGGACCGGCTCTGTCTGCACCAGACCGGCTGTAGCCTGTAGGCAGTAATCCTCACGGACCGGCCCTTGTTTCACGCCCCAGTGCTGCCCCAGCGTGGCCCGCTCCGCCGGGATGCAGGCTCTCCAGACCTGCATACATTAGCAGGTCGGGTCACGGACCGGCCCTTGTTCCACGCCCCAGTGCTGCCCCAGCGTGGCCCGCTCCGCCGGGATGCAGGATCTCCTGACCTGCATACATTAGCAGGTCGGGTCACGGACCGGCCCTTGTTCCACGCCCCAGTCCTGCCCCAGCGTGGCCCGCTCCGCCGGGATGCAGGCTCTCCAGACCTGCATACATTAGCAGGTCGGGTCACGGACCGGCCCTTGTTCCACGCCCCAGTGCTGCCCCAGCGTGGCCCGCTCCGCCGGGATGCAGGCTCTCCAGACCTGCATACATTAGCAGGGCGGGTCACGGACCGGCCCTTGTTCCACGCCCCAGTGCTGCCCCAGCGTGGCCCGCTCCGCCGGGATGCAGGCTCTCCAGACCTGCATACATTAGCAGGGCGGGTCGCGGCACGCGTGTCTGCCTTTGTTCCTGTGTGGGTCGCGGCGGTGGCAGTGGATTGTGGAGGCACCTTGAGACGTGCCTGGCAGTGACCGCGCCGCCAGCCGGCCGGGCCTGGCATTAGTGCGGAGTCATGACGTGCCGCGCTCTGCTAGCTGGTGGCGGACGCCGTCGGCCGCTGCTAAAACGTGACCTGCTAAAACGTGACCTGCGCGAAAACTACACCGGTTGGGAGCGAGCGAATATGCATATGATTACACCTACAATTCAAGCCGGTACTAGAAGCGTGGTGGTGCTGATTATTGATCGGAGGAAAATACCAAAGAAGGAACTCCCAAAGAAGGAACTCATGAAATATTCATCAGATGATGACATATTACAAGCGAGCATGAGCACTCCATCGGCTCCCCAATTACGATTACGCCGTGCGGCGGCCGGCCGGATGTGACGGCGTCACGGGGCGGCCGTACGCTGACGGTCACGCCGTGACGTGACGTTTCCCGGTCACAGAGGACGGGCGGCGACCGGCCGCGATACGCCGGTGACATCGGGCTGCTCTGTTCTCATGCCACGCGATAGCGCCCCACGACACGGGTCCGCCGCACTTTACCATACCTCACCCACACGGACCCCAGTCACCACTGTCAGCCACTGTCAGCCACTGTCAGCCACTGTCAGCCAGTGTGACGCGGGTGACAGAGACGAGGCCTGTCCATATGTCACCCCCTTCACCCCGTCACTTCGCCAATCTAGTCACCGGGACGGCCGTGTCTGGTGTTGCTAGCCGAGTGTTGTGCTAGATTGCTGGTGAGCCGGTGGCGCCGTGCTGAGCAGCCTGTATCTGTGTGCCCGATATCTGTCTGAAGTCCGGCTCCGCCCTGCGCGTCACCGGTACAGTGGGCAGTGTCCAGCCTACCACGGACCAGTGCTGCCATCCAGTGATGCCTACCAGGGCCGCAGCGCCGCAGCCCAGTCCTGCCACTGCCTAATTAGCAGGAGCCGTGCAGGCCGCGCCCGGCCGGCGCGGATAGCCGGGACTGTGACACGCACGGTCCTGACTGGTGGGCCGGGACCTGTGAGCCGGGACCGTGACACGCACGGTCCTGACTGGTGAGCCGGGACTGTGACACGCACGGTCCTGACTGGTGAGCCGGGACTGTGACACGCACGGTCCAGACTGGTGAGCCGGGACTGTGGCCGGGACTGTGACACGCACGGTCCTGACTGGTGGCCGGGGACTGTGACACGCACGGTCCTGACTGGTGGGCCGGGACTGTGAAACGCACGGTCCTGACTGGTGAGCCGGGACTGTGACCGGGACTGTGACACGCACGGTCCTGACTGGTGGGCCGGGACTGTGAGCCGGGACCGTGACACGCACGGTCCTGACTGGTGGGCCGGGACTGTGAGCCGGGACCGTGACACGCACGGTCCTGACTGGTGAGCCGGGACTGTGACACGCACGGTCCTGACTGGTGAGCCGGGACTGTGACACGCACGGTCCAGACTGGTGAGCCGGGACTGTGACCGGGACTGTGACACGCACGGTCCTGACTGGTGGGCCGGGACTGTGAAACGCACGGTCCTGACTGGTGAGCCGGGACTGTGACCGGGACTGTGACACGCACGGTCCTGACTGGTGAGCCGGGACTGTGACACGCACGGTCCTGACTGGTGAGCCGGGACTGTGACCGGGACTGTGACACGCACGGTCCTGACTGGTGGGCCGGGACTGTGAAACGCACGGTCCTGACTGGTGAGCCGGGACTGTGACCGGGACTGTGACACGCACGGTCCTGACTGGTGAGCCGGGACTGTGACCGGGACTGTGACCGGGACTGTGACCGGGACTGTGACACGCACGGTCCTGACCGGTGAGCCGGGACTGTGAGCCGGGACCGTGACACGCACGGTCCTGACTGGTGAGCCGGGACTGTGACCGGGACTGTGACACGCACGGTCCTGACTGGTGAGCCGGGACTGTGAGCCGGGACCGTGACACGCACGGTCCTGACTGGTGAGCCGGGACTGTGACCGGGACTGTGACACGCACGGTCCTGACTGGTGAGCCGGTCTGATGACCCGCTAATGTCGCCGTCTGTCCCTGCTGTGACGCCGCCGACACCACGCCCACGGTAGCTGACCCGACTGGCCAGCCGTCTGTGCCTCTGCCTCTGTACAACACTGTGTGTGCGGCTGATACGGCGCCGGCTCAGGCCGTCCGCCTCTGCCTCTGTACAACACTGTGTGTGCGGCTGATACGGCGCCGGCTCAGGCCGTCCGCCTCTGCCTCTGTACAACACTGTGTGTGCGGCTGATACGGCGCCGGCTCAGGCCGTCCGCCTCTGCCTCTGTACAACACTGTGTGTGCGGCTGATACGGCGCCGGCTCAGGCCGTCCGCCTCTGCCTCTGTACAACACTGTGTGTGCGGCTGATACGGCGCCGGCTCAGGCCGTCCGCCTCTTCATGGCATTGTCCGCACCGTGCAGCGGTCGCCCAACGACCACTTTTCACCCTGCCAACTGGTCACCTCCCTATCCTGCTGGCCAGCGGCCTCGTCCGCGTGTCGGACACCCGTGACCGTCACACTAGGCAGGACGGTAGTCTGTATGTGCCCAGGTCCCGAACGGAGATGGGCCGCCGGCGCTTCCTTAGCCGTGCGCCGCAGCAGTACAACCAGCTACCACCGGACTTGACACGGCTCCCGGTACCCGTGTTCAGCAGACACCTCAGGCGCCACCTGTGCCGGGACCTGGGCTGAGAACCTGTTCTGCCGGCGTTGAGCTTGTCTTCTTATATCTTATACGACAGGCATGTATGGAATGTGTGCGTGTGTGTCTGTTTGTCAGCATGTTTTGGACCACCCTCCTCGTATGTTTTATCTTTTTGACGAGAGGCCGTAAGAGCCACAAGTTTATTGTGGATGGTCTCAATATATGTCTATGTCTATGTCTATGTCAATGTCTATGTCTATGTCTATGTCTATGTCTATGTCTATGTCTATGTCTATGTCTATGTCTATGTCTATGTCTATGTCTATGTCTATGTCTATGTCTGTCTATGTCTATGTCTATATCTATGTCATAGTGCTTCTGAGAGTGGGACCGAACCTGAACTGTGGCTACACGTCACGTTGCTGTTAAGAAGACATTGCGTCGGCACCAGAGAGTTGACCTCCTGTTGACCTGCTGTTGACCCGTGTCCCCCTCCGTGTTCCAGAGGGCGATCGACACGGTGACGCGCGCCACTGAGCTCGACCTCCAGGGCATGTACGGCGAGGCGGTGACGCAGTACGACTCGGCGCTGCGCGGCTTCGACTGCGTCGTCACACAGGGTACGTCACACGTGGCACCAGCGGGGCCACACGGGGTCCGGGCGCCGGCCGACAGGGCGTCTAGCTGTCATATGTCGACTGTACACGTCCAGTGGTCCGATCTAGATTAGTCTGTGTCTGTGATGTGGGTGACGCAATGTGTTGAGGCGTCGGTTAGATGTGGGAGGGAGCCTTAACTTTGAGGGTGTGCCGACGTGTCGTGACATGAAGCTCATGTTGAGCTGTCAGCCGTTTCATTGACTCATCAGCGCTGCATGGCCTCGACTAATGGGCTACATTCATGTCTGATAATTATATACACTGAATGGGGTGAATTGTATCGTGTTAATACCGGAGTCTGGATCTGAATGCTGATGTGGTGATTGTGGCTGGATGTGGTGATTGTGGCTGGATGTGGTGATTGTGGCTGGATGTGGTGATTGTGGCTGGATGTGGTGATTGTGGCTGGATGTGGTGATTGTGGCTGGATGTGGTGATTGTGGCTGGATGTGGTGATTGTGGCTGGATGTGGTGATTGTGGCTGGATGTGGTGATTGTGGCTGGATGTGGTGATTGTGGCTGGATGTGGTGATTGTTGCTGGATGTGGTGATTGTGGCTGGATGTGGTGATTGTGGCTGGATGTGGTGATTGTGGCTGGATGGGGTGATTGTGGCTGGATGGGGGTGATTGTGGCTGGATGTGGTGATTGTGGCTGGATGTGGTGATTGTGGCTGGATGTGGTGATTGTGGCTGGATGTGGTGATTGTGTCTGTGTGGCCGTTCAGGTGTCGTGTGTCTCAGGCCGAGGCCGGGGCGGTAAATGCCTCTCTGGCAGTGTACCCGGAGCCGGTCCCAGCCAGCGCTCTGTGTGGAGTGTGGAGTCCCGGACGGCCCGCGGCGCCACTGTGAATGCCTTCATCTATCACCTGGTCCGGACCGGCCGACCGCCCGCCGCGCCGCCTACTGACTCCTCGTGACCTGTCGGTGCCCTCCCTCTGCTCTGGTCCCGCCTCTCCTCTCCTCTCCTCTCCTCTCCTCTCCT